>RCUC01152789.1:0-75041 GCA_003697995.1 Taxidea taxus jeffersonii | reverse complement strand
AAAAAAAAAAAAAAAAGACCCTATGTGTATATTAAAAAATAAGGTTAAATACAATGAAGGATAAAACATGACTATAATAATGAAGGTTTACAAAGATTTTTTTAAGAAAGGGTATTATTAAGATAAGCTAGTTAAAAAAACATTAAAAGAAGAAAGAGGAAAAGTTAAAAAACGTAGAATAAGAAAAAAAATTTTTAAAAATTTAACTTAAGTTTGCAAGACTAAAGTACAATCAGGAGAAAGCCATGAATTCCATGCCTTGCTTTCCCCTATGTATACAGTTCTACTCTTCTCCTTAATTGGTGAGCTTGGTCTTGGCTGGATGCTCTGCTTATCTTCTTTGGGAGGGGCTTGTGGTAGTGAATCTCAAATGTCTTTGCCCGAAGTGCAGTTGCACCATCCTTGCCAGGACCCAGGCTAAGTAATCTGCTCAGGTTCATTCTCGGGAGCTTTTGTTCTCTGAATGCTTTCTTAGAGCTTTGGGGGATGGAAATGAAAATGGTGGCCTCCTAATCTCCAGCCTGGAGGAGCTGAGAGCTCGGAGCCTCACTCCTCACTGCGCCCTCAAAGAAAAGCAGTCAATCCCTCCCACCTCCCTGGTCTCCAGACTTTCTCTGGGCTCACCTGGCCTGTGACTGAGTGTTTCTGTCTGATGCACAGCCCCATTTTGAGTCTCCAAACCAAGCAGGTTCTTGCCTCCAGAGGTGGAAATTGAGTCTCCCTGGATCTGCCACTTATGGGTCCCTGCTCAAAGAGCAATGGTTTGACTGTGCCACAAATAACAGTTTAAGGTAATCCTGAGCTTCAGGCTCACTGCTCAGTTCCATCTCTGTAGCCAGCTTCCCCACTCTGATACCTGGGATATCTGCCACACTCAGACATCCCCGATCTTAGTGACCCTACAGGTCCTGAGACCACACTCTCCCTGAGAGGGCTCCACCCCTGCTTAGCCTCTGGAGCGATGTCCCTCAGTGGAGCAGAGTTCTAAAAGTCCTGATTTTGTGCTCCATTGCTCCACTTTTTGCCAGGAACCAATCCCTCCCCCCATGGTCTGTGTTCCCATCGCTTTGGATTCACTTCTCCACACGTCCTACCTTTCAGAAAGTGGTCGATTTTCTGTTTCTAGAATTGCTCCTCTTCTCTTTGATCTCCTGTTGAATTTGTAGGTGTTCCAAATGGTTTGAAAACTATCTAGCTGAACTCCTGCGACCTGATGTCATGTCAGTCCATTACTCCTCCACCTTCTTGCCCTCTTTCAGTTTCTCATTTGTTTCTGCTCTAATCTTGACTTCCTTTTTTCTGCTGGCTTTGGACTTCATGTATTCTTTTTCTCTCTCCTTTAGGTGTAAGGACAGCTTGTTTATTTCAGATTTTTCTTCTTGAGGTAGGCCTGTATTGCTATAAATTTGCCTCTTAGGGGCACCTGGGTAGCTCAGTTGCTAAGAGTCTGCTTTTGGCTCAGATCATATTCCCAGGATTGAGCCCCGCATTGGGTTTCTTGCTTGGTGGGAAGCCTGCTTCTCCCTCTCCCACTCCCCCTTGTTGTGTTCCCTCTCTTGCTGTGTCTCTCTCTGTCAAATAAATAAATAAAGTCTTTAAGAAAATATAATCTTGCCTCTTAGAACTACTTTTGCTGAATCCCAAAGGTTTTGGATCATCATTTTTTCATTTTCATTTGTGTCCATCTACCTTTTTATTTTTTATTTTTTATTTCTTCTTTGAAGAAGAAATTTCTTTGATTTCCTGGTTGACCCATTCATTGTGTAGTAGCATGTTATTTAACTTACATGTATTTGTGGACTTTCCAGATTTTTATTTTCTTGTGGTTGACTTCTAGCTTCATAGCATGTGGTCAGAAAAGATACATGATATGATTTCAATGCTCTTAAATGTGTTGAGGCTTATTTGGGGGGCTAGTGTGTGATCTTTCTGGAGAGTGTTTAATGTTCATTTAAAAAGAATGTGTATTTTGCTGCTTTAAGATGGAATGTTCTGAGTATATTTATTATATCCATCTGTTTCAGGGTATCATTCAAAGCCATTGTTCCCCTGTCAATTTTCTGCTTGGATGGTCTATCCAGTGATGTAAGTAGGGTGTTAAGGTTCCCTACTATTATCTGAATGTGATATTCTTTTAATTAGGTGTTTTCTGGTTTGTTTGTGAAATGACACCTGTTGCCACTGTCACCAGAACTGAGGCTCTGCAAAACTCCTGCATGGGGAGACATGGTGTGCACAAGTGTTTGGGCCAGTCTTCTGTGGGAGCACACCTACTGTGCTGGAACTGAAGCAAGTTGACCAGTCTTCTGTGGGAGCACACCTGTGCTGGAACTGAAGCAAGTTGACTGGGAGGGGCAGTTCTACCAGAGTGTAGAAAATGTAGGCAATACAGGTTACTGCAGGTGGCTCTGTGCTTATGCTGGGGGGCTAGGGGATGGTAATGGCACCTACCAGTTCCTTTGTCTCCAGAGGAGTCTCTTCATCAATGCTTTCTCTCTGGGATGTGCTCCAGGATGAGGGAGGAACTTCCCACTGTGTGCCCCAGGTAGTCTTCAGATTCTTGTTTCCACACAATGTATATCTGATGGTTGTTTGTCTGCCCTCTGTCCAAGAGCCAGGCAGTGCTCTGCAAACTATCTCAGCCAAGCCCACTGACTTTTAAACCTCCAGGCTTTGTGCCTAGCTGTCTGTAAGAACCCACTAAATTTGGCCCTTTTGGCTTTCCAAGCCAATTGCTCTGAGAATTCATTTTCTCTGCAAGCTCCCCTATATGTAAGTCCATCTCTTACCCTTTCCTACGACCCTGGCTCCCTCCCCACCACAGTGGCCACCATCCATTTCTCTCCCAAACCATGTCTCTGCACTTCCTATCTTCTTCCCTATGACCTCTTCTTTCCCTTTAAGTGAGAAGTTTTTCCTGCCATTCTTTGGGCAGATTCTGGGGGGTATTGAGAATGATTTGATAGGTATCTAGTTGTGTTCATGGAACGTGGTGAGCCTAGGGTCCTTCCACTCTGCCACTGTCTTCCAACTTGCCCAAGGAAAGTATTTTAATTGCTCTATTCTGCATGTGTGCAACCAGTACACAGTATAAGTTTCTGAAAGCAATCTAGTGTCATATGTTACTATTATATTAACTGTAAAATACTAGCCTGTTTGATATTACATTTAAGCCCTAATTCTTTATAACACTACTAAAAAGTGATCCAGAGATGTGTATATGCGACTTTTGAACATAATCATACTATTTTTTCTTACTCTTATTGATTTCTCCACAATTTCTTAAATTACTTGAATAGTTTTCTTTGTTGCTTTGGTTTTATTTATCACAATTATAATATATATATATTAAAATCAGTAGTATTGTGCTATGGCTTACTAATTCTATAAATAGAATAACCCTAGTATTCATGTACATTTGTAGCTAACATTTTATTTTCAGTCAGACCTGAGCTTTTTATTCATATAAAAGTTAAGTACCTTTAATAGGAAAAAGTCATTTTTAAATGTTCAGTATTATTTCAAAATATGAAATTAATGTTGCCTTTTAAATGTAGAGTAGTAACTTAATTGTGAAGGAATTTGATTTCTTTTTATAATTTTCTTTTGATTAGTAATATGGACATTTCTATTAATGTTTAATAGTGCACAGATCATTCAATACTTGGAAATCAGTATTTCTTATTAAAAGCACAGTTTCTGTTGCTCACCTCATTAACTGAGCAATTAGAAATTAAGTTACTTGTATTATAATGGTGAAGCATATAGGTGGATGAATTGTCAAAAGGTGTCTTGTTCTACTCAGTTTACCCTCAACTATATTCCAAGGAATATCTCAATAGATAATCATTCTAATGTTCTTTTCAATTTAAATGGAATAATTTTTAAAAGGCATTTTACAGAGTCAAAGCAGGAAAGTGCTTAGTTAACTAGAGTAGTGCTAATGGCTACCACTCATTGAATGCCTAATATGTGTCAGGATGTCTGCTAAAGACTTCATTTAAATCCTCATCATTAAAATCCATAGACAAAGCACGTGCTTCTGAAGGCTATACCAACCTTTCAAATTAGAAAGGAAAGAAAAAAAAATAGGAAGTAAAATAAAAGCAAAACAAAACCAAGCACAAAAAGGAAAAGAAAACAGAGAAGGTAGACGGTGATCTACTGGATCCTCAGGCCCTCTTTCCTCATGATCACCCTTGGCTGCCAGCAGTTTTAGAATGAAGATAGTCTATACTAATTTCAAATTTACCTCTGGCCAGAAGACAGAAGAGATTGTGTTTTTTCATCACAGATTTAAAATATTTACTGACAAAGTTAGAGCTTGCTGTCACAGTGAATTGTGGAGCAAGTGTTACATCCCTGAATAGAGGGAGACCCTCACTGCTCATCATGGTCCCCAGGGCAGCAAGATCATTGGCTGGTATCATCAAGGCCTTGGGCAAGCTAGGAAGGGAGAGAACATAATAATACAGTATTATTAATTTATGCTTTTTTAAATTAGATCTTACAGGTAAAATGTGCATGAAGTTTAGGAAGAGTAACCTAATAAGGGTCATTAAGAGGCAAACCACTGCTTTGTAAAGGTAGTATGGAAGATAATTCCATCTTGCCTAGAATTGGCAAATAAAGGGAAAGTAAAAGGATTAATTTGCAACTGATAATTTATTATGAAGTTAGAAAAAAAAGGCAAAGGCAGTCTCTCTGGATTTCATTGAGTTGTGTTGATAAAAATCATATATACAAAACTTCTGGCACATAATATTATAAAGTATGTTCTAATAGCTTTCTTTCTATTATTACCATTATTATTATAATAAAGTGAAATGATATCAAATTCATAATTAACATGAAATATTTTAGTAGACTTTTATTAAGATATATGTTTTATCATAAATCTCAATAGAAATACCAACAAATCTGCTTTTTCACAATGGATTATAAGGCTCTACTTTAGTTTTGAATGCTATATTATTTCCTTTTAGGAATTACATACCATTTATAGTTTTCTGTTTGGAAAAACTTTGTTATGCATATTGCCTTTCAGGTAATATTTCATATTTGATTATTCTTTCCCTCTAAAGAGTCACATGTCTAATACATACTATAAATTTATGTGCTTTTAAAAGTATTTTAGAATTTAATATTATATGAATTTTCTAGGAAAATGAGTAAGAGGTTTTTTTGTTTTGTTCTGTTTTGTTTTGTTTTTTAATTTTATGGACTTTAGTTCATTATTTCAACTCTAAAGAGGCTGAAAGAGGTAATAAAATCACTACTGGAGAAAAAAAATTGTGGTGTTGCTCAACTGTCCTTTGGGCCTCTCCTTTTGTTATGAATCATTTTTATCCACATTTAGGACATCATAATGTAATTCAAATTCGATGCTTCTGAGATTTTTGCTAATCATTAAAATTACAACAAATAATGTATTGAGTTACTGTGGTAAATGATAAGTGTTATTTTCTACAATTTGACACTGTGACAGATACAGTTGAAAGGAGGCCATTCGATCCCAGGTGATAAGTGCTGGTTATGACAAATTATATGATTTTATTTACCATAACTTTTAGTATAACAAATGTGAGAGGTGCTTAAGATATCACCCAATGTCTCAAAAGTATAAATAACGGCCAGGGTAAATGGCCTTGGCAGACTCCCTGAATTTCACCAGTATGAAACTATACCTAATTAAAATAGATTGAAACAGATACACATTTGCTGATTCTCTGTAGGGACAAAGACACATTAACATGCAACTGAAGAAGAATTGCTATGTTGTAAAGAGAGATGAATGCTTTCATTTTAGCTTCTTAAAATGTATTTAATTAAAGTAATATATGTACATAGTTTTGAAAGCCAAAGAGCCCTTTTCAGACTTATTAAAAAATTACCACCACCCCACTCCACTCCTAGTCTAATTCTCAATATAAAACATCCTCTTTGTTTTTACTGCCTTCTTCCTAAATAACTCTCTTATACAGTTATTTCTAATTTTTTTGAGATCATACATCAGACTTTGATTGACTTGCCCTAAATAAACCTGCACATTTACCCTCCGATCGGTGATCGGAGGAGAAGGGTCTGTGAATTCTGTAGAAAATGTCAAATAAAAATCACCCTTGTTTTATGTCTATGCCTATAAGGTGGAAATTGCTTGCTATTGACCACTTCTTCCTCCTCCCACACACAGCCATCCTCTGAGTGTAACAGTAGCAAGTGTCTTGTGAAATGGTATTTATATTATTACCAATCTGTTCCTCTGATTGATAGCTGAGCAAATTAAGGCCCCATGAGTCCACTTCCTACCTCACCACATCCCAATAAAAGCTGCCTCCTTTGATGATTTTCCTAGCTTTTAGTGGTTCTTTTATGACTTAAGCCTCACATTTTTATTAAAATTCTGTGACATTGTTCACAGTGGTAACCCCTGTTAGGAAGCATCGTTCCTTCTCACTCCTGCCCCCTAAGCCTCCCACAGACCAGTTTCATCCTGGAAATTCTTCCAGCACTACCTTAGAATTTTCCTGCCTCATTCTGGTATTGGATTCTCTCCTGCCTGTATTCCATGTCTTATTGTATAAATGATTTATGTCCTCATTTTGGTGGAAGAGCTCCTCGAATGGTTTTCTGGGGAAACAAACACATTGGTGATGCATTTCCTGATCCCCTGCATGGGTACAAATTGGCTTTATTCTGAGTTCGGCTACCAATGTAAATGTGGTCCCAGGTTTTAGAAAATATTTATCCATTTCCTTCTGGGTTCCAGTGTTTTTATTGGGAAATCTGAAACCATTGTTTCTCCTGATTGTTTTTAAATTTTTAGAATTTTTAAGATCTTTTCTGTATTGTTTCAAAATCGCACAATTTGCTTATTTTTGTTCACTTTGTTTTCATTTATTTGGGCACTTTTTAAATTAGAAAACTCATGTCTCTTGATACTAGAAACTTTTCAAGTTTGGGGGGTTAATTCCCTCGCACTCCTTCTCATTCTGTTTCCTGTCATGTAACTTCTACCAGCAGGATGGCCAACTGCCTGGGTTGTTCCTCCTCTGCCTTACACTTTCTCATATTTACTTTTCTCTGTCTTTTTTGTTCAGCTTTCTGGGAAACTTCTCTAATTCTATATTCCAAAATATAAAATCATTTTCATTGCTGTTGCCAACTATTATTATTAATTATTATTTATATTATTTTATTATAAAGAGGTCTGCCTATTCTCTGAATATATTTTTTTCTTTTCTTTTTTTTTGAAGATCCCGTTGTGGTAATTGTCTTTTCAATATCCATCTGAAGAAAATACTTATAGAATTTTTAAAATTGGTGTCCTTGCTTCATCACTCTTTCCTTTGAGATCAGTCTTCTGTTTATTTAATCAACCTCATGTGCTAGATATTTTCCTCAACTGTCTTTTATTGGCTGCCAGTTTTTATTCAAATATGAGGCACTAAAAAGCTGATTAGAAACTCTGACAAGGGGCACCGGGGTGACTCAGTTAAAAGGCCAACTCTTGGTTTTGTCTCAGGTCATGATTGCAGGGTCCTAGGATTAAGTCCTATATTGGGCTCCACGCTTGGCACAGTCTGCTAAACTTTCTCTCTCCCCCTGCCCTTCCCTCTCTAAAATAAATAGTAAGTCTTTTAAAAAACAAAACACACGCGCGCGCGCGCACACACACACACACACACAGTCTGTCCAACCTTACTAACTGATGGGCACCAGCATGTGTTTATATGATAAGAAATCCCATCTCTCTTAGGGGAGCTTTCACAGCTGCATTTTTGTAGTTTTGTGTTGTTTTCTTATTATGGGCTGTTTGGATTCCCCCCTCCCCTCCCACGGCCCCCAGACAACTCTACTTTGGTCTTAGACATAGAATTCTAACTCTCCATTCTAGAAGCCAGTGAGGAAGGGGGCAGGAGTGTGTACTTAATCAACAAATAGGGTACCTCACTCATTCTCTGCTTTCCAGAAGTGCAGAGAATTTTTGTTCCAACTTGCAGAGGATAAACTTTCAGCCTTCCTAGTTAGCTGAGTGGTAAGAATTCCCTAACTAGGAGATCAGAGAGGAAATCTGATGATCTAATTGCTTCTTATACTTCACACTGACAGTTAATGTTCTTGTTCTTATCGCTCCCTTCTTTTCTGTCATTTAGACACACACCTGAAAACACACAGTCCTTCAAAGGCATCTGGTATCAACAATTATGGAGTTTGTAAGGAATTTTGCAGTGCAAGTTGGGTTTTTTTTTCTTCTGGCTTCCCACGCAACAGCCCACTTTCTCTCCCCCTCTCTCTCCCTCTCTCTCTTCTTTTCTTCCTTTTCTGTGGTTATTTATTTATTTTTGGTTCTGTTAAGCCAGTCACACTGGGCCATCTACTTTTGATCATACAAAACTCAGTTGACATCCCTCATCTGTTCCAGCTGTACCTTGCTCCAAAGACACTTTCACTCTCATTTCTTGATAAAAATATTAATGGAGAATTAGGAAGTTATCTGTTTCAAAGCTGAGGTTACAGGAGCATTCTTTGATGGAACAAGTTATAGCAATAATTACTAGACAAAATGCTTAATGAAGAACATGGGATGTCCCTTCTTCCTTCAGTGAGGGACAAGAGATGCTGTTCATTCATTTATCTGTTACACACCAATTTTACTTTGTGTCCTTTCCCGGTCTGAGTGATAACTACAGGTTTGACAAATGGGGACATTGGGAAAAACAAAAACAGTCTCTTCTCATGAACTTATATTCTGTAAGAGGATACAAATGCTAAGTCATGGAAATAAGAAGCACAATTATTGCAATTAAGGATAAGCCCTACGAAATCACTGAGTAAGAGTGGCTGCAGTGGGTATATGGCTGGAAGGCCTTCTTGCCATTCCTGATGAGGATGTGAGCTTAAGGCTCTGGCACATGATGGGGTAGGGTGAACGAGCCACGAAGGAGACCAGAAGTGAGACTGGCTTTGCCATTCTGGAGAAAGGTAAACAGATGTGGCTGAAAGTGGTAGGAGGTAAGGTGCTCACTCAATCGTCCAACTAAATGTAGTCCTGGAGACCATAGTGTGGGGTTGGGGTTTTATTCTACATTCAGTTGGAGGATTGAGCGAAAGGATGGCACTCATTCATTCAGCCGGTGTTGACTGAGCTCCTACTGTGTGGGAGCGGGGGCTCCAAGTGCCGGGAAGCAAGCCTGAGCCTGTAGGAGGACATGCAGGGCTGTTTTCAAAGCGAAGTCCCAGAACTGACACAATGTCCGCTTTGCCTCTGTCTGCTAGTCAAAGCTGCCTCTTACCCATGAGCAAGAATTCCTGCCCCCTTTGAGGTCTTTCTAGTCAGACTGAGAATCGAATGTGCATGGAACAGATTAATAGGAGGACACCACATTTAATAGGCTCATCTATGGGGACTCCACACAGATGTGGGAATTCCAAAGACAGGCAGGCAGGATGAGGTCTGTGTGTCATTCTGAACTAAGAAGGGCATAGGAACAGATGTTTGATAATTAGATGTTTGCCCTACCATAAGGATGGATCCCCCATAATGTTTATCTCAGCAAATAACCCTTATTCTGGGAAAGACCCCCAATTATAAAGGAGGGACAAAAGTTCCTCTTGAGCCCACAGAGTCTCAGTTGTCTTCAGCTTAGGATAATCTTCATGTTCCATCTTGGCTGTTATGCTCTGGGGTTCAAACATAAAGGGAAATAAATGTTATGTCTTCATGGAAGGATTTACAAAATCACTTTGTGAAGTTATGGGTACAGGAAGGAATAAAGATTCTTGAGCACATTCCTTAGTCCATATTTATTTGTTTAGTTTTGTTGTTTGCTTGTTTTATTTGTTGTGTAGGAAGTGTGCCCTGATGCTACGTGGAGTAAACTGAAGGGTGTTTTCAATCTGGGGAGGCTAAGCAGAATTAATATATTCTGGTAAGAAAATCAGCCTACCTGGATTTGGCAAGATCTTCTTGTTTTTTGAAGACCAGAGTTTAGTAGATAAGTGCCCATATATTTCCCTAGTAAATTACAGTGCTCATAAATACTGGCTTTGTAAGGATATTTTGTGGAGCAGGCCTTGTTGCTAACTTCCTTATTAAATTGGGGAACAGAGTTTGCATTATGCCAAAAGAAAGGTGTTTCTAAATCTGTAGCTCTAAAACTAGGAGGCAGTCCTCTCATGTATCAGGTTGCAAATGAATTATGGCATTTTAGTCAGTTAAACTGTTTCCAGGAGGGAGCAAAGGAGACTATGTTTCTGACAACTCTTTCTAGGGAATCACAAACCTCAGGCATTCTAAGTAACATAGGTGTTTGGATGTTGGCAGTGTTTGGTAGGTGGTCAAAAACAGAAAAATGACTGAAGGAAGGTCTTGACTGCATCCTGGTCATCTGAGGCATAAAAACACCGCGGGGCCATAAAGCTGAGTGCAGGGCAGGGAAGGCTGGAGATGGAAGTATGGTAGCTCTCTCTGCAAACGGCTGGTGACTTGTTAACAGTAGCCTCCTGGCACCGACAGATGCGTACATCCGCAGTGTCCAAGATAATGGTCACTTGCCAGATGTGGCTATTTAAGTGAAGTAATTAAATGAAATGAGATCTTGGTTTCTCAGTCACATTAACCACATTACAGCGTTCAGTATTCTAAAGGTGCTGATCCTGCTTGCACCCCGTCAATAATACACATTCAACCCAATTCCTGTACCAACCTCAGTGCATGTTTTTATACGTATTTACCTGAATGGGTCTTGATAATGGCAGATACCAGCTTACCACATATGGTTCCCTCATGCTGGGGGTGAGCTGGGGCCGGCTAGGCTTGGCTGAACTGCAGACAATTGTTGGCATTTCAGGAATCTTGCAAGCATGTTGTTGAACAGGACTAATGTTAAATGTTAAATTACATAAAATGGTATAAAATGTTATGTATTTTAAATTTAAAATTAAGTTATTAATTTTAAATTATATAAAATGTTATAAAAAGTTATGTATTTTAAAGGGAATAGTGTAGGGGTGCCTGGGGAGGCTCAGTCAGTTAAGCATCTGACTTCTGCTCAGGTCATGATTGCAGGGTCCTGGGATCGAGCCCTGCATCAGGCTTCCTGCTCAGTGCAGAGTCTGCTTCTCCCTCTGCTCCTCTCCTGACTCATGCTCTGTCTCTCAAATAAATAAAATCCTTTAAAAAGAGGAAATGATGTCAACTTGCTGACTGCTAATCATTATTGATAGTATTAGGGAGATTCATAGCTATTGGAAGTACATATAATGTGTTACGGTGTGTCTCTTCTTGACTGCAATTCAGTAACATCCCATCGGTAGTATGACATCAGTGCTGCCATCGATGAGGTTCTGGCTTAATGAGTACCTTTGGCACAAAGGAGGAGTGGTTTACAGTACATCACATATCAGCTTTAATGACAACATATTTCCTAGAAAACAGCAGATGAATATGCATCCCTTTTTGTTAATCATGGTTGGCAATCACAGGTTACCACAGGTACAAGAGTTCAGGAACAGCAGCCAAAACATTAACTCGGCTCCAGAAAAAGTAACAATGGAGGTGGTTGTATATTTCATAATGTATAAATGTTGCTACACTTTCTATATCACTGAAATAGTAAATAAACTTACATGCATGTGCCTGTATTTGTATTTTGATAGTTAAACCTTTGCCAGCACACCACTGCCTTTGTCTCTTTGCTGTCTTCCCCCACCAGCCCTAGAGATAATCAAATTCTGAATATTCTGAATTTATCACCACAGATTATATTTGCCTTTTCTTGGATTCACTGTATGCAGTGTGTGTATACGTCTGTCTCTCTCTCTATGTCAGCATCTGATTTCTTTTACTTAACATTCTAAGAATCCATTCGTGTATTTGGGCTTTATTTCTTTGTGATGTTGATACCATGAGAAGCATTCTATCATATGAGTGTATCTTGTGGGGATGGGCAGTTGGCTAGTTTCCAGTTTTTTCACTATTATGAATGAGGTTGCTGCTGTGAATATTTTGTACATGCCAGATGGAATTTCTTTTGTAATGGATAAATTAATTCTAAATTTTATTTAGAAAATTAAAACTCAGTGAGGAATATGTAAAAAAAAAAAAAGAAGAACACTCATCTTTTGAGATATAAAAATGTGTACCTAACTGAATGATGACACAAAGTCAGATATATAAAAAAGTTTTCATATCTATAAGAAATACATATGATTTAGTGAAAGATGTTTGGAGAGCTGGTTACTTTTTTTTTTAAAAGAGTTTATTTATTTATTTGAGAGAGAGAGAACGTGAGCGGGGAGAGTGGGTGAGGGAGAAGCAGGCTTCCTGATGGGCAGGGAGCCTTGTGTGGGGCTGGATCCCAGTACCCCTGATCATGACCTCAGGCTCTTAACTGATTAAACCACCCAGGTGCCTCATGGCTGTTTTTTAAATATGAAGATGAGATTAGACCCTTATCTCATGCTATAGAAATAAATTTTATAAATGAAAGATGTTTTTAAAAAAAGGGGTGAGGGGAGAAGAGGGAGAGGGAGAAAGGCTTTTGCCTTGAAATTGGGAGAAGAAAATATATAATGATACCGTTATCTGTTGTTTCAGATTGGAGGAGTTTATGGGCACAATTCTGTGGTGTGGGGAAATTGTGATACTCGCATGCATCTTGTTTGGAATCATTGTTGTGTTTTTTTTTTGTTTGTTTTGTTTAAATATTTTATTTATTTATTTGACAGAGAGAGAAATCACATGTAGGCAGAGAGGCAGGCAGAGAGAGAGGGGGAAGCAGGCTCCCTGCCGAGCAGAGATCCCGATTCGGGGCTCGATCCCAGGACCCTGGGATCATGACCTGAGCTGAAGGCAGAGGCTTAACCCATTGAGCCACCAAGGCGCCCCTTGGAATCATTGTTTTAAGTCACCGAGAGGGTGATCAGGATGATTGAAGGGTTCCACAAGGTGCCAGTCCCTTAGTGATAAGTAGCTAGCTACTTATCACTAAAGAGAAAAACTAATAACCAGTGGTTTTATTTCTGATACATAATGTAGCAGATCTAACTGGCACCATTCACATGGTCTATCCCAGCATGTCATCTTGTAAGTATATATAAATATATTGGAGAGTTTAAAAAGAGAACATCAGTTAATGAATCAGAATAGCTGGCTTGTAATCACAGATCTAAAATTCTAGGAAAGCCATGATTGTGTGTATGTGTGTACACGTGTGTGTGTGTGTGTGTGTGTGTGTGTACACGCATGTGTGGGATGTCAGGGTTGCTGGACCCAACATTCTGAGAGAGAATTGGAATGCAATTTTGAGGAATAGTTCTTCAGCTCCTTGGTTTTCTTACTGTGGACTTGTGACTTAGATTCTGTTTCCTGGGAACAGGCATTTGTTTACTAATGTTGGTCTTAAAAAAATTAACTTAATATAATTTCCTCAAAATTTTGTTGTATGCTGTTCTTGAAAAATTTGGGACACTACTTACCTTCAACACATTCGAAAATAAAATAAAATTGTATCTGATTTAAATTGAACTAATTTTAATTTTTATATTAAGGTAAGATTTTGTGATTTTTGAATGAA
Organism: Taxidea taxus jeffersonii; assembly: GCA_003697995.1. Lineage (NCBI taxonomy): Eukaryota > Metazoa > Chordata > Mammalia > Carnivora > Mustelidae > Taxidea > Taxidea taxus. Next base: position 61,461 of record RCUC01152789.1, on the reverse strand, counting down.
TAGATTAATCTGAAGTTTTGCCACAGAGAATATTCTGAGAGTACCAATGTGTGACACACATAAGAGGAAGCAGTGTCATGAACTTTAGATCCATATACCTGGCAGAAATTAAAACGTGGCCATTATTAATAGTGTAATGATTTAATGTCACAGTAGAACTACTAGTGATCGTGTGATTATATAATTTCTTGTTAAACCAGGAACCATCTCATGAGAGAAAGATTAGGCACTATTAGTAATTTTGCAAGAAAAACAACTGCAGATTAAAATTGCCTGGAGTAAGCCAGAACATATGGCCACACTGGAAATAGAGGAATACCACTTCTTCTTCATTTAAAAAAAAAAAATTAATTTTTTTCAGTGTTCCAAAATTCATTGTTTATGTACCACACCCAGTGCTCCATGCAATACATGCCCTCCTTAATACCCACCACCAGACTCACCCAACCCCCTATCCCCCTCCCCTCCAAAACCCTATTTGTTTCTCAGAGTCCACAGTCTCTCATGGTTCATCTCCCCTTATGATTTCCCCCAATTCACTTTTCCTTTCCTTCTCCTAATGTTCTCCATGTTATTCCTTATGCTCCACAAGTAAGTGAAACTGTATGATAATTGACTCTCTCTGCTTGACTTATTTCACTCAACTTTTGTACTAACATGGGTGGGACTGGAGGACATACCACTTCTTTATGTCTGTTAACCCTAAGAAAACCACATGTGTGTATGTCGTGTAGATCTGATGGTGAAACACACCGCACTTAGTCAGAGGTAACTTCCTTCCAAAGTGGGTTTTAATCTAAGCTCCTTCAGTAATTCTACCAGGATGCAGAGCGATTGTAGGGATGATGAAAGCAAAGTCACAAGAGAGACTCTGAGGGTATATTGCTGCCTAGAATCCCACTGTCCTCAAAGAGACTCAATTTCTGAGATATAAATGGAGGGAATCAACACAATGTAAGCTTTGGATGTCATTTATGTAAGAAAGATCCAAAATGACTTTCACAAAAGTGGAGCGTTTCTACAATTAAAATACCCAAAAGTGGATCAGGATTTCCCCACAGGCAGAAATGGAGGTCACTTTGGGTCACAGAGATCCCTCTTTTGGTTCCCCCTTTTAGTGCTGTTTTTAGTCTCAGTAAGGCACCCAAAGTTTCCCCCAACACATGCTCTAAATATGGCAGGAAAAGCAAGTGGACATTCCAACAAAGACTTGATTTTCCTGGTTCATCTTACCTTGCTTCGATCAGCCCACTGATCTCAAAGCCTGAGCCAAGGAGGTATGTGACTGACAGGGCCCTGGGTTTAGACTCTACACATATCCCTTGTATGGAAATCATTTCACACAAAGCTCCATGGCTGTAGATTTGGGGGAAAATATTCACCAAACCCAAATCAGGGTCTGTTCCAGAAATAGAGCCCATGGCAAAAAATACTAATGCACACTATCATAACCTTCTCTCTTAATTTCCATTGGTTTTCTCATTCATATGCTCATTCTCTGTATTATGTTCACTTGCTTCCCATAATTCTGTTAACTCTCTACTGCTATATTTAATATGCAATTGACTCCATGGGTTGTACCAAGGATAAGATTGGTCACTGGAGTCATCAGGATGGTACTGGAAACAGATCCTCTTCTTTAGCTGCATGACCAGGAATAGTAAATGTCCTGTTTCTGTGCTCCCATATTTTCACCTGCAAAAGGGAAATACTCATGCTGTTTTAAAAAGTTGTCGTGAGGACTAGAAATCATAAAAATAAGGAAGCCTGTTGTCCTAAGTAGTTAAGAAGGTATCAGGAGTCTCTTTCTAAAGAGGGAGAAGTGCTCCTTCTGACATGATTTTAGAAAACCACATTGATCATGGCATAAAGCATTTTTAAAAATCTGTGTATGTGGCACTAGTGACACACTTCAAAGTAGACTCTTATGTTAAAAAAAAAACTGTTAAGAAAAAGTATCTCATCCGCAAATATGAATTTTCCCTTAAAAATTTTTTACAATAGCTTAGACCTTTATTAGAACTTAAAAATCTCATTTGATTAGTTGTGTTCAAGAAGGGAAATAGCAAAAACAAACGCCATATGATCTCACTCATATGTGGAATTTAAGAAAGAAAACAGGATTATAAGGGAAGGGAGGGAATAATAAAATAAGATGAAATCAGAGAGAGAGACAAACTCTAAGAGACTCTTAACTCTAGGAAATAAACTGAGGGCTGCTGGAGGGGAAGAGTGGGGCAGGGGGGGTAACTGTAGGAGGGGTATTAAGGAGGGCAGGTGATGTAATGAGCACTGGGTGTTACATTTCATTTTCCTCTCTGCCTAAGAGTGCTGAATTTTATCCATATGACCTCTACCGTATCCTGTAAGTTCAAATGGCTTGGTCCAGAACTAAATTAATAAGGAGGGAAGTGAATGATGTCCTCAAAATAAGTGATTTCAGAAATCACTTTCAGAGGCGCCTGGGTGGCTCAGTGGGTTGGAGCCTCTGCCTTTGGCTCAGGTCATGATCTCAGGGTCCTGGGATTGAGCCCCGCATCGGGCTCTCTGCTCGGCGGGGAGCCTGCTTCCCGCTCTCTCTCTGCCTGCCTCTCTGCCTACTTATGATCTCTCTCTCTGTCAAATAAATAAAATCTTTAAAAAAAAATCTCCCACTATTGTTATGGATTTATCTAATTTTCCTTGTATTGCTAATCTTTGTTTCCTGTACTTCAAAAAAAAAAAAAGAAAAAAGAAAATAAATCACTTTCATTTTGGGGATGCTGAGGTCTGCAGAGACACAGAGGTGCTCAGAGGCAGAGCACCGCCTACTGCTCATAGCCACCTGCCACTGGTGATTGCATCTCGCCTGAGGAAACCCCACCTCATCAATGGAAATTAGTGAGGGATGAACACTTTGGTACTGCCAATAAAGTTACTTAATTTTCATTCTTTGATTTTCAAAGTCAAACATTAAAAATTTTCAAATTCCTCTTGCTGTTTTCCTGCTTCATAATGACTTCTTTGTTGTATCTCTCCTAACTTAGATGTTCCTTATCCTGCTGGATGCTTGGATCTAATGAGCCTAAGATCATGGATTTGAGCCCTTTGGGAGCCAGTTAGCTTTCATATATTTTATAATTCCAGACTGTGCCTAAATTCTAGGTTGGAATCCACCATGAATGTGTTGATGACCTGAAAATAGAAGGAAAGGAAAACAACAACAACAACAAACTCAATAGGTCTGCTTAGGAAGGCACTCTCTCAAGCAAAGTTCCACTTGTGGCTGGGAACACCAGGAGCATGAGGTCAGACAGAGGCACATGACAGGATCTCAAGTGAGGAGCCCGAGAGACTGACTGTATTTGAGTCACTTGCTGTTGAGATGCGAGGACAGCCTGGTATTTGAGTCCTCACCGCAGAGTGGTAAAAGCACGCCTAGCTTCCAAACCAGAGAAAAGAACAGATTCGGAGTAAGGAGGAAGGGGCAAAGGAGACAGCTATGTTCAGCACCATGTGAGCAAGAAGGAAGAAAAAAGGGAACACAGGAAAAATGCAACAACTAAAAATCTCCAAACAGAGGGACACCTGGGTGGCTCAGTTGGTTAAGGTGCTGCCTTCAGTTCAGGTCATGATCCCAGGGTTCTGGGATCAAGTCCCACATCAGGCTCCTTGCTCAGCTGGGAGCCTGCTTCTCTCTCTGCCTGCCACTCTGCCTGCTTGTGCGCTCTCTCTCTCTAACAAAAAAAAAAAAAAAAAAAAAATCCAAACAGAACAGTAGCAATAAATGCAAATGTATATATGCAGATTTGTTGAGCTCCTCAATGAAAAGGCAGAAATTATCAGAGTGGATTTAAAGCAAACCCAGCTACGCTATTTGCAAAATACATCCTTAAGACATAAGGGCAGATGCAGTTTGTAAGTAAATGAATGACAACTATATGCCCATGGAAACAGGAATAAACACAAAAGTGGTGTGTTACATGAATACCAGAAACCACTGGGATTATGGAAAGAAAAGTCTAGAAGCTTAATTGGCATATGAGGAAAAAAGTGCTAAACCCACAAAGAGGACAAAAAAGTTCTAAACTTGTATGGATGTAAATATGTTATTTTTAATATTTAAAAAACCAACAGGATTGCAAAGAGTAGACAAATATGCCATGATTATAGAAATTCTGTCATATGTCTCTCAGTTGGTAGATCAAAATGACCAGAAAATAAACAAACAGTAATGCAGTATAAGATGATTTACAAGCTTTATCTATTCAATTGATTTCCATTGCTCCATCTAACAACTGGAAACCGTATGTTTGCTTTTCAGGCACATTTTTACAAAAATTTACAACACATAAAACCATAAAGCTAGTCCCAACAAGTTTCAGAAAAATCTATATCACAGAGAATATGTTCTTTGAAGACAATGCTATTAAGCTAGAAATCAATGACAACAAGATATCTTATAAAAATTCATATACTTGGGACTAAACTTCTAAATAACCTTCAAGTCAAAGAAGAGCTCATAATAGAAGTGGGTAATACTTAAAACTGAAATGAGAACTTCACACATGGAATGCAGGCAATGGCCCAAAGCAGTATTTAAAGTCAATTTAGTATTTAATGCTTATATTGAAAAAAAAAATGCTGAAAAATAACAAGACATCAGTAGTATATTAGGAAAATGAACTGGAAGAAAGTAAAGGGAAGAAAATGAAGGTTAAGATAGAAGTTACTAAAATAGAACATAGGGGCACCTAGGAGGCTCCAGTTGGTTAAGCTTCTGCCTGAGGCTCAGTCCTGGGATCGAGCCCCACATTGGGCTCCCTGCTCAGCTGGAAGCCTGCTTCTCCCTCTCCCTCTCCCTCTCCCTCTGCCTCTGACTTGTGCTCACTCTTGCTCTCTCTCAAAAACAAATTTAAAAAATCATTAATTAAATTAAATTAAAACAAAATACAATAAATAAGTTTAAGATTTTTTATTTTTACAAAAACTGAGAATACTAAACATTTTGAACAGTTGACCTCAAGGGGGGAAAAGATAGACAATATAAATAAACAATATTAGGAATGGAAAGGGGAACTTAATAGAGATCCAACATAAATTAAGTTTGAAAATATTTTGAAATATTGTGAAGATATATTTAAGTCAAAAATTCAAATATTGAAAATTAAAAAAATAAAATTTAAGTTATAAAGACTAACTCAAGATTATATAGAAAAGCTGCAAGTTTTTATAAACATTACCCATTTTGATAAAACTCCGTGAAGCAATTCTGTGAAGAGTTGCATCTAGATGGCATGAACAGAGTCCTTAAACTGCTCCTGTGCTCAGTGGTCTCAACCCTGGACGCGTCACTCTGAGGCCATCCACGTTTTCTCAGTGATTCCTTCTGTCCGGAATGTTGCATGGCCGAGGGACAGGAGCTGGTATCTTGGTGAGGGACAAGAGCTAGTATCTAGTTGAGATGGGCTTTATTCTTGATGGCAGGCTCTGAGAACAAAGCATGCATGCTCATTCATCATGCATCTCCAAGGGAAATTAACAAATACACTGTTCCCTGCCGTGCTGGGTCATTCGCCTCTCCCCGTGTCTCCGTGTGCATGCGTGTGTACCTGGACACATAGACATTTATTTCTGTCTCATTGTTTCCCTACATTTAGAATGAAACTTCTCATGCAGGACATCTCAAACTCTCATTCCTGCCTGATACCTGCTTGAGTTCTCCTGGGTCAGCCCTTTTGTTTTCAGAATATCACCCTGAACCTAAGCATCTCTTTCTATAAGTGAACTAATTCTGGTTCTCAGTTTATATCCTATGTAACTTTTTCTTATGGTTAACTTGTAGTAACTAAGCTCCTTTGTTCCTCTGAAACCACTCTGGCTCTGATACCGTTACTGGTTGCCTGCTCCATTGACTTTGTGGTTTGCAATGTTAAGTTTAAAATGTTAATATTTGATCTTTGAGAGGAATCCAACTTCATTCATTGCTATTTAGAAATGTTTATCATCCTTTGCAAATATATTAAAAAGCCATTCCTTCAGAAGCAGTACTTGGATAGAAAGAGGAGAAAAGTAATCAGTATTGACCTCTTTGCTAAGCACTTAAGACTAGATAGGGAGCCTTATGTAAATTTTTCCTTAAATATTCATCATTTCCAAATGAATTATTCACTTCACAACTTTTTTTTTTCTGTGTTTTATCACAGAGAATGCAAATGATTACATTGCAGTGGACTTTAATTTCTAGTTGAAAAAAGTACCACATTTTACCACTCAGTAACCAATTATACTTTCTTTAAAGACTTTTTTTCTGACTTATGTTTCTGTATTGGAGAAGCCTTCTGTGCCCCTGGGGTCCGGCCTCCTCTTGGCTGTGAGCCTGGCCAGGTACCCATGCAGGACCTCCCCTCCCTCAGCCCCATTCCCACAGCCACCGCCTTTAACACCTATCTGGCCTCCTTCTTGGGAGTGTGCAGGGCTGACACTAATCTCTGGGTCTTCCATTTATATGGTCTTTTGTTCTCAAATATCCACATGCTGTTAGTTATCTTCTCACAGACCCAGAACCTTCTAGGGCTGGAAATGGTAGGGATTCCAGAATCTATAGTCTGCTATTCCTAAGAATCATGAGAGTCATGCATTTGATTCATTTACCTCCCAAATTTCCCCCATGCTACCCCCAGGGTATTTTCCTCTCACTTCTGAGATAATGTGATGGTCATTCCTGCCTGTCTGTGTTTTGCTCTATTGTCCATCCTTCAAGTCAAGATTCAAATAGAGTTTCCTTAAAATAGCCTGAAATACTTCAGTGATTTTTAGAACAGCGTTAATATATTTTATACATCTCTGCTCATATTTATGTTTTCTGCGATTACATATTTCATAAGTACCTTAGCTTACCTCCTAGACTGATTCTTGATGTTGGGTTTAACTATCTTTGAGTCACGCCCCCATGGCTTATTCTCTGTAGTACTGAGTGAGGGACAGGCTGGGCTAGGTAGGGAGAGACAGGTAGGGGGCTATGTGACTTGGCTCACAGAAATCCCAGATGTGGAGAAATGTTATGGGTAAGATATTCATCTGATAGTTATAAACCCACCTTGTTTATCTTAAATGTTATAGACTAGATACTTATCAAGTTCCCTGGTCAGTTTTCTATAAAAGACCAATCCTAAAATCAATCAGTGGCCACCTGTTTGGAAACCTTCTCTCTCAACAGAGCTTCCCTTTTCTGTTTTCACCTTCACTTAATAAATGTTCCCGTCTCCTCACCCTTTTGAGTCCTTGAGATTCATTATTTGACTCCATGAGACAAGAACCCTGCAACCCAGCAGCACTACAATCTGGCATCAGCCTTTTTCACATAAAGAACTTTACTTAAGGGACACCTGGGTGGCTCAGTTGGTTAAGCGGCTGCCTTCGGCTCAGGTCATGATCCCAGCGTCCTGGGATCGAGTCCCACATTGGGCTCCTTGCTTGGCAGGGAGCCTGCTCCTCCCTCTGCCTCTGCCTGCCTCTCTGTCTGCCTGTGCTCGCTCTCTCTCTCTCTCTCTCTAAATAATAAATAAATAAAATCTTAAAAAAAAAAAAGAAAAAAGAACTTTACTTAAAATACTAATTAACATCATATCTCTCAATTGAGATTTTCTCCCAGATACCATTTTCATTGTCTTCTCAATTGCTTTTGAAATGTATGACTTGTCAAAGCTTCTCTTCTTTGGCTTCAGACTAAGTCTGAGGGTCTGAGAACCACTGTGCACTGATGACACCATTTCTACAAACCAGGACCTCTGATGCCCAAGGGCAGAAGATTGATGTCCCTGGTCAGAGAGTGGGTACATTCCCCCATCCTCTTCCTTTTGTTCTGTTAAGTCCCTGGATGGATTGGATGGGGCCCACCCATGTTGGAGAGGGGAGAGGGTGTCTGCTTCACTCAGATCATCAATACAAATGCTAGTGTCCTCCAGAAATACTAGCAGACACACCGAAATAATGTTCCCCGATACGTGGGCATCCATGAACTCCGTCACACTGACACATCAAATTAGCTATCACAGATGGTGAGCTTGGTTACAAATCTACTAAATTGTATGTTTAAAGACATCAGATTTAGAACAAGATCAGAATAATATTTGATTGTTTAATATAAGAATAATTACTTAGATGTAGATATTGCTAACATAACAATAGGTACTTCGCATCGAAGGTTGTGGTCTTAGCCTTCAATGCACTTCTCTTAATGATAATATCATTTGAAAGTAAGTGGGAAGAGAAAGAACAGATAGTTCATACACAGGCTGACTTTGAACTTATAAAACCCTTTGTAATTTTATGGACCCATAAAACCCAGCCTTCCAGATGATAGGTTTTGGCCTCAGCCTCTGCCAGATGCCCTTATAATATTCAGGGGAAGGAAACTTGAAAAACAAAAGGTTTTATTTATCATGCTATTGGGGCAAAGCTGGGTCACAACTCACTATATACAAAGCAGATATATAATTTATAGGTTATTTACATTTGGGTAGTTATTGTTTTTCTTTTAACTATCGGGAGGATGAAATCTGAAGGGAAAAAAAAAACAGTTGAGCCACTTTAATCTGTGACATCAATATTAGTTTTGTTTTGATTTTTGATCATGAGCTCTCCACCAAGTTTAAGACAGTTTTATAATGTGCCCTGTTCAGCCTCGGAAGGCAGATCACCACCATCTCTGCAGTATTATGCTGGCTGTGTATGTGTTTGGCTGTGTAACTGTGTAGGAAATAAGGGAAAATGCTGTGTTTTTTTAGAGGAATAGGGACTAAGTATTGAAAGCAGGAATATACTTTTTGCCCTAGGGAAAAAATGTTTAGGAGTTTGCGTCTCTCTTGCACTGCATTAGAGATTGGATTGCTTGGAAAATGCAATGTGTACTATAATTATATCAATAGAAAATTCACCAATTTTGCATTTTTAAATATCTGTCTATATAAACCTTCTATTAGTTTCTCAATAAGAATGCAAAATCAAATGATCACAACTTCTAATAAACTCTGGTTCCTTATAGAACTCTGTTATATCTAATTAAGGTTTAAAAATAGTATTTCATGCAGAGTGAATCAAAATTCATTATATGGCTTTTAAAATCATTATTATAATTATTAATTATTTTTATTAAAATATAATGTATTATTTGCCCCAGGGGCACAAGTTTGTGAATTATCAGTCTTACACACTTCACAGCACTCACCATATCACATACCCTCCCCAATGTCCATAACCCAGCCACCCTCTCCACACCCATCTCCCCCCCAGCAACCCTCAGTTTGTTTCATGAGAGTAAGAGTCTCTCATGGTTTGTCTCCCTCCTAACCCCATCTTGTTTCATTTTTTCCTTCCCTACTCCTCAAACCCCCAACTCTGCCTCTCAAATTCCTCATATTAGAGAGATCCTATGATAATTGTTTTTCTCTGATTGACTTCTTTTGCTCAGCATAATACTCTCTAGTTCCATCCACATCATTGCAAATAGCAAGATTTCATTTCTTTTGATAGCTGCATAGTATTCTATCATATATATATATATATATCCTATCCATGATCTCTATCCATATCATGGATAGAGGATATATATATATCCCTCTTCTCTATCCATTCATCTGTTGATGGACATCATAGGTTCTTTCCATAGTTCGGCTATTGTGGACATTACTACTATAAAGATTTGAGTGCATGTTCCCCCTCAGATCACTACATTTGTATCTTTAGGGTAAATACCCAGTAGTGTGATTGCTGGGTTGTAGGGTAGGTTTATTTTCAACTTTTTAAGGAACCTGCACACTGTTTTCCAGAGTGGCTGGACCAGCTTACATTCCCACCAACAGTGTAGGAGGGTTCCCCTTTCTCCACATCCTCTCCAACATCTGTCATTTCCTGACTTGTTAATTTTAGCCATTCCAACTAGTGTGAGATGGTATCTCACTGTAGTTTTGATTTGTATTTTCCTGATGCTGAGTGATATTGAGCACTTTTTCATGTGTCTGTTGGCCATCTGGATGTCTTCTTTGGAGAAATTTCTGTTCATGTCTTCTGCCCATTTCTTGATTGGATTATTTGTTCTTTGGGTGTTGAGTTTGATAAATTCTTTATAGATTTTTGGATACTAGCCCTTTATCTGATATGTCATTAGCAAATATCTTCTCCCATTCTGTCAGTTGCCTTTTGGCTTTGTTAACTATTTCCTTTGCTTGCAAAAGTTTTGATCTTGATGAAGTCCCAATAGTACATTTTTGCCCTAGTTTCACTTGCCTTTGGTGATGTTTCTAGGAAGAAGTTGTTCTGGTTGAGGTCAAAGAGGTTGCTGCCTGTGTTCTCCTCCAGGATTTTGATGGATTCCTGTCTTACATTAAGGCCTTTCATCCATTTTGAGTCTATTTTGTGTGTGGTGTAAGGAAATGGTCCAGATTCATTCTTCTGCATGTGGCTGTCCAATTTTTCCAACAACATTTATTGAAGAAACTGTCTTTTTTCCATTGACATTCTTTCCTATTTGTCAAAGATTAGTTGACCGTAGAGTTGAGGGTCTATTACTGAGCTCTCTATTCGATTCCATGGATCTCTGTATCTGTTTTTGTGCCAGTACCATACTGTCTTGATGATTACAGCTTTTTTATAGAGCATTAAGTCCAGAATTGTGATGCCACCAACTTTGACTTTCTTTTTCAACATTCCTCTGGCTATTTGGAGTCTTTTCTTGTTCCATATAAATTTTAGGATTATTTATTCCATTTCTTTGAAAAAATGGATGATATTTTGACAGAGATTGCATTAAATGTGTATATTGCTTTAGGTAGCATAAACATTTTCACAGTATTTGTTCTTACAATCCATGAACATGGAAAGTTTTTCCATTTCTTTGTGTCTTCCCCAATTTCTTTCATGAGTACTTTATAGTTTTCTGAGTACAGATTCTTTGTCGCTTTGGTTAGATTTGTTCCTAGGTATCTTATGCGTTTGGGTGCAATCATAAATGAGATTGACTCCTTAATTTCTCTTTCTTATGTCTTGCTATTGGTGCTTTTAGGCTCTCTCTTTATTTAGAAGACCCCTTTCAATATTTCCTGTAAGGCTGGTTTGGTGTTTGCAAATTCTTTTGTGTTTGTCCTGGAAGCTTTTTACTTCCTTCTATTTTCAGTGATAGCCTAGCTAGATATAATATTCTTGGCTGCTTATTTTTCTCATTTACTGCTCTGAATATATCATACCAGTTCTTTCTGGCCTGCCAGGTCTCTGTGGATAAGTCTGCTGCCAATCTAATATTTATAACATTGTATGTTACAGACTTCTGGTCCTGAGCTGCTCTCAGGATTTTCTCTTTGTCATTAAGACTAATAAGTTTTACTATTAGATGGCAGGGTGTGGACCTATTTTTATCAATCTTGAGGGGGATTCTCTGTTCTCTGTGCCTCCTGGATTTTGATTCTTATTCCCTTTGCCATATTAGGGAAATATCCTATTATAATTTGCTCCAATATAACTTCTGTCCCCCTCTCTTTTTTTATTTTTCTGGGATCCCAATTATTCTAATATTGTTTTGTCTTATGCTATCACTTATCTCTTGAATTCTCCCCTTGTGGTCCAGTAGTTGTTTGTCCCTCTTTTGCTCAGCTTCTTTATTCCCTGTCATTTGGTCTTCTAAGTCACTAATTCTCTCTTCTGTCTCATTTATCCTAGTGGTAAGAGCCTCCATTCTTGACTGCACCTCATTAATTCCTTTTGTGATTTCAGCTTGTTTAGATTTTAGTTCTTTTATTTCCCCAGAAAGGGATTTTATTTCTCCAGACAGGCTTTCTCTAATATCCTCCATGCCTTTTTCAAGCCCAGCTAGCACCTTGAGAATTATCATTCTGAACTCTCAATCTGACATATTACCAATGTCTGTATTGATTAAGTCCTTAGCCATTGGTACTGCCTCTTGTTCTCTTTTTTTGTGGTGAGTTTTTCTGTGTTGTCATTTTATCCAGATAAGAATATATGAATGAGAGAATAAAATACTTAAAGGGTGGCAAAGACCCCAGAAAAATGTGTGCTAACCAAGTCAGAAGAGACCCCAAACCGGGAGAAGAAGAAAGAGGATAAAAAAATTAAAATATATGTAGAGCGATTTATATTAGACTGGTGAATAGAACAGAGCCACCCACTTGATTTTGGGTGTATTTTGGTCTCTTAGAAGAAACTACTTCCCAAAATTTTAAAGAAAGAAAAACATGTATATGCAAAAAATAAGGGTAAACACGATGAAGAGATGGAATATGACTGTAAAGTTGAAAATTAAAAAAAATTCTAAAAAAGGAATTGATAAGATAAGTTGATTGGAAAAAGAAAGAAGAAATAAAAAGGTCGGGGGGAGACTGCTCAGGCTGGAGACTAGAACAAAGCCCTGTGCTGGACTTAGGGTATATTTTGATCTATTAGGAGAAATTGTATCCCAAAATTTTTTAGGAAAAAAAAAAAGCTACATGTATATAAAAAATAAGGTTAAATGCAATTAAGGATAAAATATGAATATAATAATGAAGGTTTAAAAATATTAAGAAAGGTATTGTTAAACTAGTTTAAAAACATTAAAAGAGGAAAAGTTAAAAAAATAGAATAAGAGGGACGCCTGGGTGGCTCAGTTAGTTAAGCAGCTGCCTTCGGCTCAGGTCATGATCCCAGCGTCCTGGGATCGAGTCCCACATCGGGCTCCTTGCTCAGCAGGAGCCTGCTTCTCCCTCTGTCTCTGTCTGCCTGTGCTTGCTCTCTCTCTCTAACAAATAAATAAATAAAATCTTTAAAAAAATAGAATAAGAAAAAAATAAAATTAAAAAAAACAGTAATTTAACTTTGCAAGACTAAAGGATCATGGGGAGAAAGCCATGGATTCCATGGACTGCTTTCCCCTATCTCTAGAGTTCCACTGTTCTTGATCAGTGAGCTTGGTCTTGGCTGGATGTTCTTGATGATCTTCTTGGGGAGGGCCCTGTTGCCATGATTCTCAAATGTCTTTGCCAGAAACACAATGGCACCGCCCTTGCCAGGGGCAGGGCTAAGTAATCTGCTCGAGTTTGCTCTTGGGAGTTTTTGTTCCCTGAATGCTTTCTGTCGAACTCTGGAAGACGGGAATGAAAATGATGGCCTCCCAATCTCCAGCCCAGAGAAACCGAGAGCTCGGGGCCACAGTCCTCAGTGCGCCCTCGGAGAAAGCAGTCAATTCCTCCTGTCTTCCTGGTCACCGGCCACAATCCATGCTCACCTGGCTTGTGACAGAGCACTTATATCTGTGACACACAGCCCTGTTTCGAGTCTCCAAACCCAGCAGTTTCCTGCCTCAAGAGGAGGAAGGTGAATCACCCCAGGTCTACCACTTGTGGGGTCCCTGCTCAAAGCAGTGGCTGACTGTGCTGCAGATTATGGTTTAAGGAAACTCCAAGCTGAGTGCTTGCTCCTCGGCTCTGTCTCTGTAGTCGGCTTCCTTGCTCTGATACTTGGGAGCTCTGCCACACTCAGTCACCCCCGGTCTTTCTGTGACCCCACAGGACCTGAGACCACACTGTCCCCACGAGGGGCCCACCCCACTTAGCCTCTGGAGGGATGTCCCTCAGTGGAGTAGAGTTCTAAAAGTTCTGATTTTGTGCTCCACTGCTCTGCCTCTTGATGGGACTCAGCCCTTCCTCTTGCAGTCTATCTTCCCTTCACTTTGGATTCACTTCTTCGCACATCCTACCTTTCAGAAAGTGGTCAATTTTCTGTCCTAGAATTGCTGCTCTTCTTCTCTTCTATCTCCTGTTGGGTTTATAGGTGTTTGGAATGGTTTGACACCTATCTAATTGAACTCCTGGGATCTGATGTCATTTCAATCTGCTCCTCCTCTGCCATCTTGCCTTGAGTCCTATATGGCTTTTTTACTGTAAAGTTTTTGATGTAGTTAAAAAAAAAACTTTTATTATTTCTTTATACCTTATATTGACTATTGAAATTCTCCTTAACATTGATTCTGATTGGTTTTCTTGCTTGGAAAATAGCCCGGAGAATATCTGAGGAGTCTGTTCTTTCAACAAGTTTCTCTATCCAGACAGAGAGGACACAAGTTTACAGAAGAGGAGAAAAACTAATTTCTATAGGAGATCTTTGGTGCTGTAATTCCAAAAGCTATTAGAAGGATTTAATCCAAAGATAATTTGCAAAGAAGAGTAGACTCCTGTGGGCTCAGAGAGTGTTAGATTTGAGTTCACTACTATGCTTGTCCTTCAGCTCTGTGACTTCTAAAAACTGCTTTTTTTAAACATCTGTTTTCTTAAATGGCACAATTTGGATGACATAGTACCTACCACACAGAGTTATGAAAATTAAATATGGTAAAGAACACCCTTATCCTGAGGAGTACTGAGTGTTGTGCAGGATTGTTGAATCGTATTATATACCCCAAAACTAATGGAACACTGTCTATTAATTAAACTTTGATAATAAAATTATAGTGAACAAAATAATAAATGTGATTCTTACTTAGCACAATAACCTGCATAGTCTGAGGTTATGATAATTTTGTAGGACCACACTATTGATCCAGTGCTGTAAAGTTTAGGGTCTGTACAAGGTTATACATTTCTGCCTCCATTTACTCTCAGAAGCTAAGATATCTTCAGCCTATCATAACTCTGTACTTTCTGGATGGTAATCTTTGCTTGGTCAGATTTTATACTAGCAAAGTATAAATAGAATGATTATTGGTAGTCTCGCTCAAAAGTTACTAATTGAAGATAACAACAGTACATTGATAAGTTTTAGAAGAATAAAGCATTTCTAAACTACCAGTAAATTTTCTGAGACTCAAGGAAGGGATTTTATATATTTAAATATATTGCATTTTATCATCCAACCCAATTTTAGAGCCACCACAAATAAGAGGAATTTATTTTTTAAAAGATTTTAGTTACTTATTTTTGAGAGAGAGGCAGAGAGAGAGAGAGAGAGAAAGCATGAGCAGGGGGAAAGGCAGCCAGAGGGAGAAGCAGACTCTTTGCTGAGCAGGGAGCTCAATGTGGGATTTGATCCCATGGCCCTGGGAGCATAACCTGAGCCAAAGGCAGATGTTTAATGACTGAGCCTGCCAGGTGCCCAAAAGAGGACTTGAAAAATGAGAAGCTTTAGGTAGAACTCAGTTGTCTGCAGTTGAGGATAGTTATCTCTTTGTATTGGATATGGGTCCCATCTTTATCACATGTTTCATCATGCAGTGGGCATCCCCTTTCCCTCCAGAATTTCTGAAATGCCCAATCTACTTGGTCTTTTTGAAGAAATGTGTATCTCTGTCTATTCAGTGAGGAAGTCATTGGAAGATCATGATGATTGCACCATTATGGCCCCTGTCTCTCTCACCTATGGCTATCTTGCCCCCAATGGGATCTGGATGACAGAGGAATCTACATATGCTTGAATCTCTACTTCTTACTGTTGTCCATTGCTATTCTTAAAACTGGCTCTCTGTGATACGTTCCACCACTAGCAAGTCAAATATGCTTATTTTGCTTTGTTTTCCTCACCTCCAGAACATGGATCAACCACAT
The DNA here is from genome assembly GCA_003697995.1 of Taxidea taxus jeffersonii. Lineage (NCBI taxonomy): Eukaryota > Metazoa > Chordata > Mammalia > Carnivora > Mustelidae > Taxidea > Taxidea taxus. Next base: position 45,898 of record RCUC01152789.1, on the reverse strand, counting down.
AGCATTGTTGTAAAGATGCTCATGGATGAAATTCATAAATTTACTGCTGACACATCAGGAGAGCTGAATGAATGACAATATCATTGTAATAACAACAACCTAGGAAGCAAATGGGAGTGGTAGGAATTACAGAATTTGGAAGCCCAGAGGAGGAGCCCTAAGGGCTGACACTCATGCTTTTAGTGACTCTCCTTGAGATAGATTGTGCTCAGCAGGAAAAAGTGTTTCAGCATTTAACAGTTATCTGCTGTGAGACATGGGAATACACTGAAGGGGTAGCACAGAAAACTAAACATTTATTTCTCCAAGTAAGGACACTGAAAAGCCCACAAACCCACTTTTCATTATAATTATCATTGCATTAAAAAAATAATTTCTTGCACCAAAAATGTTGTAAAGTCATAAGGGAACTCTTCCAAGTGAAAATATTTAGCTTAGTAACTCATTACTTAGAAACTCATTTGATCATCTTTATTTTCACCGTGCCTCCACATATTGGAGTTCCACCAGTGAGCATCAATAGTATATGGACCAGCACTAGGCAAAAGCTGTGTTACAACAAAAGCTTAATATTTTTCTGCCAAAACACACACACCAGATTTCACTCTTCCAAAAGTGTTCCTGGAACACCTTGAAACCCATATTCTTTTCTACAAGAAAATCTCTGGGGAGAGCAGTAAATGAGGCTAATTATGGAATTTAAGGCTTCAACGTTTTTAAAATAATAACATGAGAAATATTTCTAATTCATTAGCAGAATTCCTTGCTATATTACTTGAGGTTTTTATGTTGTTTTCAATTGCAAGTAACAGAAACACAGCTCAATCTGGCTCACGTGAATAAAACAGCAGTAGGGATGGTTCAGGTATGGCTAAAAACAACAATCAAATTGTATCATCTCTACATGATCTCTGTATTTATCATTAGATTCTGGGTAATTCTGGGTGTGATGGTTAATTTCATGTATCAACTTAACTAGGGCCAGGTATACCCAGACATTTGGCCCATCATTATTTTGAATGTTTCTGTGAGGATGTTTTTGGATGAGTTTAATATTTAAGTTGATAGACTGAATAAAGCAGATTGTTCTTCCTAATGTGGTAGGCCTCATCCAATCAGTTAAAGGCCTGAATAGGGAAAAGAAAAATGTCTGAGCAAGAGCAATTCCTGCTCCTGACTGCCTTTGAACTGGGATGTTAATTTTTTCCTTCCTTTGGTCTCAAACTGAAACATGTGCTCTTCCTGGGTCTTAAGCCTGCTGGACTTTGGCCCAGAACCACACTAGCTCTCCTCGTTCTTAGACCCCAGTTACAGATGGGAATTATACCTCCAGTTTTGTTGGGTCTCCAGCTTGCTGACTGCAGATCTGGGGATTTGTTAGCCTCCAATGCCTTGTGAATTTTCTTATAATCTCTCTCTCTCTCTCTCTTTAAACAGTTGACCCTTAGACAACTCACGTTGGTATTGTGCAGGTCCAGTTACATGCAGATTTTTCACAGTACTATAAATACATTTTCTCTTCCTTATAATTCTGTTAATAACATTATCTTTTCTCTAACTTAATTGGAAAAGTACAGTATATAATATTCAAAATAACCTCATAAGTTATCTGTAAGCCTTCTGATTAACAGTAGGCTGTTAGTAATTGAGATTTGGGGGAGTCAGAGTTCTACAAGGATTTTTGACTGTGCAGGGGGTCAGAAACCCCACCCCCTGTATTGTTTGTAGGTCAGCTGTGTGTGTGTGTACGCATGTGTGTATACACACAGTATTTATACATTACACTCTCTATTGGTTCCAATTCCCTGGAAAATGATGATTAATACATGGTGACTTGATTTTCAAGGAGTAGGGGGTTCTTTCCATGTTATGTGGCAACAGTGTATTTTGATCTCTACAGGCTTACATTCTACCAGTATGACAATCTAGTAGGAAGGGTAACACTTGCCTGAACATCTTTCCTTACGTGGGTGACCCCCAGTTCAGTTTGGACTCAGATAATCACTTGTGTTGTTCAGCCAGTTACTGTGTGCTGCACATACAAGGAATGTGCTGCATCATACATAGATCAGTTGTCAGCCTCTGGGCCTAGAGGATGGGCGCAACTTGCTGGAACCACTGGAGAACAGGAGTAGTGGCTTCTTGAAGGATCGTTGGGGTGTTGTTGTCAGCTGCTTCAACAGTGATGAACATACCCCTTGCAACACTATTCACAACTAACCATGATTTGCTGATTATTAGATCAATACTTTTGGCCCCCATGATATGGGACCATTCACTGTTATAGATATTTATACATACATTTCTTTTTTAACCCCTAAAGCAAAGCACTTGGCCATTGGTTTTCTCTTTTGTCTTAGGGTTTCCCCCTCTTTTTTTTTTTTCCTTATAAATAATCACAAGGTTCACTTAGAGTCTTGAAATGAAGAATCCAGCATTTTTGTTTGATTATACAAAATCAGATTGCTGGGAAGGCTTAATAGTTTTTTCATAGATCCCATAGGGCTTCATTTTCTGTGCCAGAATTCATGACCAAGTAGCACCTGATGAGTACAGGTGCATTTGTGGAAACAGGGCAAAGAACTTGAAAATCAAAACTGCCCTGAAAACCTAGAATGAGTCATTTAAGTGCCCAGGAGAAAAAGAGGAGTTGATATAAATCCTACTCAAATATCCACATTATCTGTGGGGTAATTCCCCAAGTAGTCATGCCAACTGCACACTACATTGGCAATGGTTAGAGCAGGGCTCCTAAAAAAGTTATAAGCGAAACAAATCTGATTTAGCATAAAATCTTCACGGTTCATTCATGGGTTATCCTGCGTGGTTGAAGTATAGTTGACAATGTTACCTTAGTTCCAGACATACAGCTTAGTGATTCCAGAATTCTACCTATTATGAAATGCTCACCATGGTAAATGTAGTTACCATCTCCCAGCATGTTATTATAAGATTATTGACTATATTCCTTGTGCTGTGTTTTTCATCCCGGTGACTTATTTCTTTTTACAACTAGAAGTCTGTACCTCTTAATCCCTTTCATCTATTTTTCTCATCCCTCCACACCTCCCACCTTCTGACAACCACCATCCTGTCCTCTGTCTGTATGAGTTTGATTCCATTTGTTTGTTCATTTTTTTAGAGTCTACATATAAGTAAAATCATATGATATTTATCTTTCTTCGCCTGACTTATTTCACTTAGCTTAATATCCTTTAGATCCATTTATGTTGCTACAAATTGCAAGATTTCATTCCTTATGGCTAAATAAATTCCATTATGTGGTAGGCATGTATGTATGTGTGTATATATATACACACACACACATATATACACATACATATATACATATATACACACATGCACACATATATGTATATCTATACATACCATATTATGCATATATATACATATTGTATATGCATACACATTATGTGTGTGTCCATGTGTATATATGTATGTATGTGTGTGCGTGTGTGTGTGTATGTGTACATATACACACACACACACACCATATCTTTATTCATCTGTTGATGGACCCTTGGGGCACTTCCATATCTTGACTGTTGTAAATAATGTAATAAATAATCTAAATAAATATACAGGTGTGATAAATGTCTTTTTGAATTAGTGTTTTCATTTTGAATAAATACCCAGTATTAGAATTACTAGATCACATGATATTTCTGTTTTCAAATTTTGAGGAATCTCCACCCTGTTTTCCACAGTGGCTGCACCAGTTTGCATTCCCTCCAACAGGGCATGAAAGTTCCTTTTTCTCCACATCCTTGCCAACACTTGCTATGTCTTGATTTCTTGATTTTAGCCATTCTGAAAGGTGTGAGATGGTATCTCATTGTGGTTTTTATTTGTATTTCGCTGATGCTGAGTGATGTTGAGCATCTTTTCATTTGTCTTTTGGCCATCTGGATGTCTTCTTTGGAAAAATCTCTGTTAAGTCTCCTGCCCATTTTTTTTTTTTTTTATTTGTGAGATAGAGAGAGAGCACAGGAGCGAGCACAGGCAGACAGAGTGGCAGGCAGAGGCACAGGGAGAAGCAGGCTCACTGCTGAGCAAGGAGCCTGATGTGGGACTCGATCCCAGGATGCTGGGATCATGACCTGAGCTGAAGGCAGCCGCTTAACCAACTGAGCCACCCAGGCGTCCCTCCTGCCAATTTTTAATTGGATTATTTAGTGGTTTTGTGTGTGTGTGTGTGTGTGTGTTTGGTGTTGAACTATATGACTTCTTAAATATTTTGGATATATCATTTAGCAGATATATCATTTGCAAATATTTTCTACCATTCCATAAGTTGCCTTTTGTTTCTGTTGATGTCTTCTTTCATGGTGCGAAAGCTTCTTAGTTGGATGTAGTCCCAATAATTCATTTTTACTTTTGTTTCCTTCACGTGAGGTGACAGACCCTGAAGAGTATTGTTAAGGATGATATCTGAGAGATGACTACCTATGTTTTCTTCTAGAAATTTTGTGGTTTCAGGTCTCACGTTTAGTCTTTAATCCATTTGAGTTTATTTTTTGCATGATGTGAGAAAATGGTCCACTTTCATTCTTCTGCATGTGGCTTTCCAGTTTTCCCAGCATCATTTATTGAAGACACTGTTCTTCCCCATTGTGTATTCTTGCCTCCTTTGTCATAGATTGATGAACCATAAAAGTGTGGATTTATTTCTGGACTCTCCAGTCTGTTCCATTGGTCTTTGCATCTGTTGTGCCAGTATCATACTGTATTAATCACTATAGCTTTGTAGATTTCTCTCTGTTTAAACACTGAATAATATTCTACTGTATGTATATACAATATATACTACATATGTATGAGAAAGTATATTTGGTGGATATAGAGTTTCAATTCGGGAAGATGAGAGAACTGCTGGAGATGAATGTGGTGACAGTTGCATGATAGTATGACTGTACTTAAAGCCATAAAACGATACGCTAAAAAATGTCTAAAATAGCAAATTTTATGTAATATATATTTATCACCTTAAAAATACTCAAAAATGTCATGTTTTAAATCATATTATAGAGTTGATAGTCCTTTAACACTTTAACAAATAAAATCATTTTTTTTACTTGTCCAAAGAATTTTAAATATAGGAGAGTTGTAATAATTTCTAGAAGGTACCACATATTAAGTTACCTTATAAGGTTTTATTTTTAAAAATATTTCAAGGTGATACATGAAGCATAGTACTTGTATCTCCACCTTGACAACTAACAGATAAATATGACATTATGTGAAAATAAGATATCTTATAAGGAATTTTATACTCCAGGACTATTATACTCAGCTGTTTGGGGGAAAAAATAAGTGTGCTAAAATGAATTAGGTGTTCTGTAAAATTTATCAGTATCTCCATGTACTAATCATCAATTTTAGGGAAAACTGAAAAATTTGACATATAAATTTGATACCTTATCAAATCAATAGGTACCTTCGAATAAATGTTAGATGCTTAAGAGAGGTTACCTTGTAATTCTACGTCATTGGAAAGCCAGTTACAAACCAAATATAGCATTTCTAGAAGATAACACAACTGGTTGGGGTAAACGCTAGGTAATTGTGCTCTCCAGTTATGGAAGTGGATGGTGGCCCTTTCTACCTCTTTTATTCTGGAACCCCTAACAATAGATAAAAGGGTTTTAAAGGTAATTTTATTTAGGAACTTAGAATCAAAACTTGATGGTTTTATGGATTTTAGGTTATTTTGAGAATTCAAAGATCAAAAGAAATACTCTTTATCTTGACAATGTCAGTATCTTGGTGTTGTATTGTGCTATTGGTGTGCATGGGATGACCATTGGCAAAACTAAGTCAAAGGTGTACTGCATCCTCTGCATGGTTTCATGCAACTGCATATGACTCTAGAGTTACTTCAAAATAAAATTAATTTTAAAAATGAGAATTACATAAGCAACTGTGGTGAAGTCCAAGGTCATCTACAGCAATTCAACTTAATGTGAAACTTGCAGTGTAATTATTAAGGAGCCTTCATTCTCCCAGAAATATAAAGCAACTGATAGCAAAATCAGTCAGACCTAGATTTCTTTGCCTCTCTTCCTTCTGCAAGTGTTGGGAAGTGCAATTTAGAGCAAAAGAAGTGGTTTATAGAAGAAATAAAGACCTACGAATCCCAAAGTTCTTAACATTGCTTTATAGTATTGTTTTCTACTGATTTTTAAGGAAAAAAAAGTTCTCCTCTTACTTACCTGATCAGGAGGAGGGTGTCAAATGGTAGTGCTGGTGTCTTAATGTAATGTTTTCTTGCAAAGGAAGGTTTCAAAGCTACATAAGTACATGCTAATCTGGTCTCTAAATGGAGTTATTCCTTTTACTTAACTAGTGGCTTCCACCTGGTGGAAGAAGAAATGGACATTCCAGACTGACAGCTTTAAGCATCTCTGGTGACCAAGGAATTGCAGGTATAAATAGAAATTTAGAAAACGAGATTCTGGATTTACTTGAGTAAGAACAATATTATTTGCATTTCCTTCTCAAAGATCACCATGACACACTGTGTTTTTTTAAACTTAGTGCTGTCCATCCCCCACCACTATCCCTACAAGAGCATCTTTATAAATTAATCCATATTTAAGGCGGATAAAGATATGTATTGGTAAAACCTAGCTAATTCAATCAAAAGGATTTTTAAAAAAAATACTCTTTTTCTTAATTGGCAAATACATATGGCTTATAGAAACACCAAGAGATGACTTTCAATGGAGTACTTTTACTTTAGTACTCTTAATAGTATGTGATTTAATTGTATTTAATCCCAGATTTTATAATTAGAGATTGAGTATCCACTGGCTTTCTGTCATTAGAATCATTACAATTTGTGTGTCTTGTCACCAGGAGGCTATTATAATGGCGAGGGAATTTGTAAGAGTCTGAATGCACTTGAAGACATTAAACATAAAGAAGGAAGAAGTAATCTGAGAGCTATTTTGAAAGAAGAAATAAGACTAAATTTTAACATAAGAGAGTGGCCCTGGGGGAGCAGAGTTCAGGTCGGGGGCCCATTAAAAAGATAAGGGAATGATTGTAAGCCTCAGGAAAATGTCTATTTAGAGGAAAAGATGAATTACATTGCAACATGTTGATTTTGAGGCAACAGTCAGTATGTAGCCTACTCTGGGAACTAGAGTGTGTGAAGGATACATCACTGGGAGGAAGACATCGCTGAGTGTCAGAAGCAAATATATCAATCCAGTAACAAAGCAGAGGGGAGGGACAGGAAGAAGGAAAGAAAAGATGCCATGGAGCATCAAGATGAGTTTCAAAACGTGCAGTCCTCCAAACCTAGAAAGAAGGAGATTCTCTGAGGATTGGGCATTAATGTCTAGGGCTATAGATAAAATGCGGATCTCAATAAATACAGTTTTCTTTTCTTTGTGTGATAGGCCATAACTCTTAATTAAGAAGGAATTCATGTCTGTGCAGTCCAGCCAGCATGTGCACTGCCGATTTCCAAAGAGCATGACTGATGAAGAAAAGTGAGATCAGAAACGCAATTTCAAGGATTATTTCAAATGGAAAGTCAGACCTATTATCGTCTAATAAAAAAATAAGGAGAGAGCAAATATCATATTCTGTGAAAGTCATGATTATTTCTCGAATCCATTTTCTCATACAGAAATGTTAAATTTGGTTATTTTTATTTGTGACAATTTACTTACTGTTGGGTGTAGGTTCTATTTAAAGCCATCATGTATGCATTTCTCTACCCTGCATTTACAAAATAAGGTAAAGGAAGTTTCTCTTGCTCCATGCTTTGCTCAGGCAACTTGGTGACTGCTAAAGAGAGCAGAGTGAGGGAAACTGAGTTAAGCAGAGGTAGTATGGGCTCCTAGAACATGTTTAATCTATGTTGGATTGAATGTGGATCTGTAAAGACAGTGAGACAAAGGCTCTGAGGAAGCAGGGACAGAGAGGAAGATGGGTTTTTCCTCTTCTAAACCCCATCAGGACATCTTATCCTCACTACTGTTGTCAGTTGCATAACCTATTTGTCTTGTGTTACTAGGATATTTTCCTCGTGCATGTGTCTAATTTCTCCGTCACAATAGTGACATAACTGAGAACAAGGGCTGCCTTATAATCGTGGCTTTGAGACAAGCATGGTGGCGACACGCAGCAGGGATTCTGGGTTTACCTACCATGGCCCCCTTGCTTCCTAGCTCTGTGAGTAGGGGGCACCTTTAACTGCTGGTGCCTCATTTGCTTTAGATGTGAAAACTGGGGATAACTGGAGCATTACTTTCAGCAGCTTGGTACACAGTGGGAGTAACATAGATATCATTTATGCTCATACCTAGCATGTTCCCAATTTGAGAGAAAAGAATGATAAAGAGAGAAATGATCAGTTATTGAAACTAATGGGACATTATAATTTAATGGCTTTTTTAAAGAGCAAAAAGGGTGAGGAATCATTGTCAGAGGCAGTGTAACGTCACTGTTTGATGGCTGCTTTGTAAGTACAAGGCCTTGACCAAGGCACCAGGACACTTAGATCCTCTGAATTCCATCTTCTTCCTCTATACGCTGATGACAGTGATAGTAACAAGTTTATAAATGTGAGTGTGTGTGTGTCTGTATGTATGTGTGTGTCTCTGTGTGTGTGTGTTCGTGTGCGTGTGTGTGCTCGTGTGTGCATTTAGCTCACCGGAGCACCCCTCACACTGTTACCATATAAGGAGCACACATTCCCTGGGACTGACATTATTTAGGTAATGATTGCTCAACATTGGGACTATTGGATGATGGTTTCATCATCAGAGAACCCAACAGTTTACTTTATTGTGTATCAGGTTATTTGCAACATCTTCTCCCATTCTGTAGGCTGCCTTTTAGTTTTGTTTCCTTTGCTGTGCAGAAACTTGTCATTTCAATGAAGTCCCAATAGTTCATTTTTGCATTTGTTTCCCTTGTCTTTGGAGATGTGTCTTGTCTGAAGTTGCTACGGCCGATGTCAGAGAGGTTACTGCCTGTCTTCTCCTCCAGGATTTGGATGGATTCCTGTCTCATATTGAGGTCTTTCATCCATTTAGAGTTTATCTTTGTGTGTGGTATAAGCAAATGGTTGAGTTTCATTCTTCTGCATGTGGCTGTCCAATTGCCCCAGCATCATTTATTGAAGAAACTGATCTTTTTCCATTAGATATTCTTTCCTGCTTTGTTGAAGACCATAGAGTTGAGGGTCCGTTTCTGGGTAGTCTGTTCTGTTGCATTGATCTATGTGTCTGTTTTTGTACCATTACTCTACTGTCTTGGTGGGTGATCACAGCTTTATAATAGAGATTGAAATCTGGAATTGTGATGCCACCAGTTTTGCTTTTCTTTTTTAGGATTAGTTTAGCTATTCAGGGTCTTTGTAGTCCCATACAAATTTTAGGATTGTTTGTTCTAGCTCTGTGAAAAATGCTGGAGGTATGTTGATAGGGGTTGCATTAATTCTATAGAACGCTTTGGGTAGAATAGACATTTTAACAATGTTTATTTTTCCGAATCATGAACAAGGGCTTTTTTCCCACATTTATTTGTGTCCTCTTCTTTCTCTTTGACTAGGTTTATTCCTAGGTATCTTGTTGTTTTGGGTGTGGTTATAAATGAATTTGATTCCTTACTTTCTCTTTCTTCTGCTTCACTGTTGTTATATAGAAATGCAACAGGTTTCTGTGCATTGCTTCTATATCCTGTGACTTTTCTGATTTCATGTATCAGTTCTAACAATTTTTTAGTGGAATTTTTTGGTTTTTCTACATAGGGTGTCATATTGTCTGCAAATAGTAAAGTTCCACTTCTTCTTTGCTGAATTGGATGCCTTTCTCTTCTTTTTGTTGTCTGACTGCTGAGGCTAAGACTTCCAGGGCTATGTTACATATCTGATGAGGGGTTAGTATCCAAAATCTATAAAGAACTTCTCAAACTCAACACCCAAAAAATAAACAATTCAGTTAAGGTATGGGCAGAAGACAGGGTGCCTGGGTGGCTTAGTCAGTTAAGCATCTGCCTTTGGCTCAGGTAATGATCCTGAAGTCCCAGGATGAAGCCCCATGTTGAGCTCTTTGCTCAGCAGTAAACCTGCTTCTCCCTCTCCCTCTGCCCCCTCCTTTCTCTCTTTTTTTTTTCTCTCTCTTTCTTGCTCCCTCTCAAATAAATAGATAAAATCTTAGAAAAAAGAAATGGGCAGAAGACATGCATAAACATTTTTCCAAAGAAGACATCCAGTTGCCAAACAGACATATAAAAAGATACTCAACATCATTCATCATCAGGGAAAGGCAAATTAAAACCATGGTGAGATACCACCTAACACCTGTCAGAATGGCTAAGATCAACAACTCAGGGAATAACAGGTGTAGGCAAGGATGCAGAGTAAGGGGAACCCTCTTACATTGGTGGGAATGCAAACTGGTGCAGCTTCTCTGGAAAACAGTATGGAGGTTCCTGAAATTTAAAAATAGAGCTACCCTACAACCCAGCAGATGAACGGATAAAGATGTGGGGTGTCTGTACACACACACACACACACACACACACACACACACACAATGGAATATTACTGAGTCATCAAAAAGAATGAAATCTTGCCATTTGCAATGATGTGGATGGAGTTAGAGAGTATTATGCTAAGCAAAATAAGTCAGAGAAAGACAAATACCATATGATTTCACTCATATGTGGAATTTAGGAAACAAAATGGGTGAACATATGGGAAAAGAAAAAAAAAAAGGAGAGATAGAAACAAAGCATAAGACACTCCAAATGCTAGAGAGCAAACTGAGTGTTGATGGAAGGAGGTGGGTGAGGATGGGCTGGATGGATGGTGGGCACTAAAGAGGGCATGTGTTGTGATGAGAACTGGGTGTTGTATGTAAGTGATGAATCACTGAATTCTACTGAAAACAATATTACACTATATGTTAACTAACTAGAATTTATTTTTTTAAGATTTTATTTATTTATTTGACAGACAGAGATCACAAGCAGGCAGAGAGGCAGGCAGAGAGAGAGAGGAGGAAGCAGGCTCCCTGCAAGCAGAGAGCCCGATATGGGGCTCGATCCCAGGACCCCGAGATCATGACCTGAGCCGAAGGCAGAGGCTTTAACCCACTGGGCCACCCAGGTTCCCCTAGAATTTATTTTTTAAAAGATGTATTTATTTGAGAGAGAGAGAGAGAGCATGAGTTTGGGAGGGGGTATAGGAGGATGATCTTTGTGTTGAGAATAGAGCTCAACATCGGGCTCAATCTCATGACCCTGAGATAATGATCTGAGCCAAAATCAAGAGTCTAATACTTAACCTACTGAGCCACTCCAGCACCCCTTAACTAACTAGAATTTAAATAAAAAATTGGAAAAAAAATCAAACCAAAACAATAAACAAAACAAAACTTGTGTATCAAGTTGCAACTCTACTTTCAGTATGTTCACATTAGCCTCAAGGACATATGCAATAGAGTGAGGGAGAAACTGAAAACAAGCTGCTTGGGTTTCCACATAGAGAGATGACTATTTAATGATTATTTCATGAGTCTGCACAACAAATATCTCAAGTACCGAATGCATAAAAAAATTATGAAATACCCATAAGTGGAAAAAAATGTCATTCTTCATAGCTGAAGTATACAACTTAGCCTATGGGAATTTAATTTCTTGGGCTGGTGATTTGAATTTAAATTAAGCCATTTACCTTTCTGTTTTTACTTCTGTGAGAAAGAAATTATGGGGGATACCAAAACAGTTACTGTCCATAGAGTAGGCTGTGAGCCTCATATGCATGCATCATGCAATGATGTAAAAATTAGGTTTATTAATGAGGATCATATCTGTGAGCTTTCTTCTTTAATTTTTACATAATTGTGCATTTATTCTCTGAATAAGTATAGCAGACATATGAATTTTGGAAATGTTTCCCAAAAAAAGTGTTTATGATATAGAAGGGGGGGGGCTTTAAATCTAAATACAATGAATGTAAATGAGCATATTGTGTTACAGTTTCATGTAACAGTTGTTTTTCTAGATTCTATATTCTCTTTTTTTCAGTACTTACTATAAGTAAGTATTGATCATCTCCCACATTAGTACAGGCACTCTAGAATTTCCAACCTAACCAGGAGGGAAAAGAAGTCCCGTATGACCCATTAGTCAAAGGAGAGCAACGTGCTCAAGGTGACGAAAACTTTTCTGAAGCAATAAATACATCTGTCAAGTCATCCCAAATATTCCAAAGAAACATTTACTTTGCCTTTTTGAAATGTATTTTGGAGTTATTAAAAGAATGTGGTTATTTTGAGAGGATGGAGAATGAATCCTTGCAGGTATATTTTATGTTTTCTCATCTGTATTCTTCTACAGCATAATACAAATAATATGTGTGTATGGTACATAAAACATATTGTATTCTTCTAGAGAGAGGAGGGGGAAGGAGAGGTGGGGAGGGGTCTCTTATCTATGAAATGCAGGATTGATTTTATTTGCATTTTACCAAGAAAAAATTGACTAGTGAAAAAAAAAAAAAAAAACAAGCTACACCTTAATATGCAGGTCAGGAAATTTTCCATATCAAGATTAATTATGTGCTACAGTGAAATTCCTCTGGGTTCATCTTTGAAACTCCCAAATTTCCATCCTAGAACATTGGGAGGGAAACCAGATCAAAGTTGGGAAGGGCATTAAAGAAATAATTGACCCAGAAAACAGCACAGGCTACCATGAAACATTCCAAGTCGGTTTCCCAGACATTTAATATCCAGTCAGAAAGGACTCACTCCTTTGTTCCTGAGTGAATGTACTATATCTTCTAGACCAGTGTGAGTCCATTCTTTTTCCTGCCAATCTCTTTCTCTTATAAATAGTAGTGTAACAGAGGTCAGCTGATAAAAAGTCCTCCATGAAACTCCCCAGTGGATTTTGTTATCGAAGAGAAACATGGAGGGTTCAAACATCTAGGCCCCTCTTTGAAGGAATAGGGATTTATACCTAGGTGTGCTGAGACAGGTGAACTAGCTAATGAAGTGAGGTGCTGCCTCCACATTTTTCTTCTCATCTTTCAGATATTGAAATGAATACCCACAGGCAAGGATAATTAAGGAGAGAAAAACAGTCCCTTTATCCTATTAAGATACTCTTTCTTTACACATGACCGTTGCATAGCCAGACATTTCTTGGAAAGACTAACATAATTTAAAGTAAAGTCTATTCTAATTAACTATTTTTTTCCAGTATCCCCAAACCCTTGGGATTTGTGGTGGTTTGCTGTCTTGTTTAATAAACACAGCATCATGCTATGAGAGGCCGAGAACAAAGCAGTGGCGGGAACTGTATGTGTCCCGTGAAAATTGTTCAAAAAAATTGTGTTGAAATATGCAGGTGCTTATCTTTGGCTTGACAGTATTTTTCTGATATTTGCCGGGATTTCAAGGCAGTGTAAGAAATGAGCTTGCATTAAAGTAGGTGTCTCTTCTTCAGGGAGTATGTGACAGTAATTAGCCATCTGATCCAATCTTTATTGTTGCAAACATCCTGTAATGGGACCATCATTCCCATTTCAAAAGGGATTAAAGTAAGCCTACAAGAGATTAAATAGCCTGGGTAAACCATACTTCTGGTAAATGGGAAGGCAGAGATTTCAATCTAGATCTGATACCCAACTAGTGCTCCTTTATTCAGGCCGTTTAGTTTCTCAATAAAACCTTCCTTAGGCTATCAAGTATAAATCACCTAAAATGATAAGGGGATGCTAGAGGAGAGGTGAAAAGAAAAATATGTTAACATACTTGGAAACTTACATTCATTAGGAATACCAATGTAGCTAATAAACCCAGGGAGATAAGTGATGTCTACGTGAATATATGTATCTGTGTCTTTACTTGAAAAGGTGCAAATGGAAAAGTGGACAATTGTGAGAATGAGCCCATGACAGTGCTTTGAACTAGAACTAATAGGGTATGTTAAAAATAGTAGAAGTTTAGTCTTAAATTATAATAAAGACAACATGTTCCATAATGAATGGAAAATTATAGTCTCTAACCAGAGAGATTCAATACAAGACTGGATCAAAACAACAGCAAAATATATTAATGCTTGTTATGTCCACCTATTAATTACTATAAATCAAGCACCAAATGTGAAAGTAATACTATTTCAATTTGCTAAACAAAGAACCTGTATTTTTTTCTGGAAGAGGAATATTGTAAAAATAGGTTTATCAAATGCTCTATTCAATGCAACAAGTTGCATCGGCTCTTCATTTCTATCAAAATGTCAAAAAATAATGGGAGAATTTAGTTTGATTTTATAAGTGGGTTAACTGTCTTACAGAGTAATGCCTGTTATATCTATTATATCAAATCTTGAGACACTAAAACAGTTTCATCAAGCATCTTATTGGCCTCACTGATGGATGATACATTGTTTTTCCCTTAATATTTCTGAAATTATCCAAATATGCAGGTATTTCCTACCATCTCAATTGTATAATATTTTATTGGTGTACAGATGATATCCTAAACATCCTTTCATGATATAAAATTAAAGAACATTTGGGGAATTATCAAGTTATTAAAATTGGTCTTTCTCTAATTTAAGTTCACTTTTATTTAAATGTAACTGGAAACTGACTTCTAAATGCTCTAGGTGACACTTTACCTTGATCTATAGCTCCTGTCTCTTTTTTTTTTTAAGATTTTTTATTTATTTATTTGACAGAGAGAGAGATCATAAGTAGGCAGAGAGGCAGGCAGAGAGAGGGAAGCAGACTCCCTGCTGAGCAGAGAGCCCAATGGACCCTGGGATCATGACCTGAGCTGAAGGCAGAGGCTTTAACCCACTGAGCCACCCAGGTGCCCCTAGCTCCTGTCTCTTATGATCTTTATTTGCCAGGTTCTGTGCAAACTGCTTTAAATAATATTTATTGAATCACGACTTACATATAATAAGGTGATCACCTTCCCTTAACAATTTGTTTCATTTTTCATGTATATACCCCTGGATAATCTATCTTGTATGTGTTAACCCTCATAAACACTACTCACATCAAGTTATCAAACGTTCTATGACCCCAGAAGTTTCCCTTATAACTTCAGAGCTAATATCCCACCAACATGTAACATCACACTGACTATCATTGTATATTGGTCTTCCCATTTCTTCAGTTTCTACAGATGGACTCATGCAGTATGGACTGTCTTGTATCTGGCTGCTTTTGTTCAACCTAAAGGCTATGAGATTCATGCATATTTTGTGTATCAGAAGTTACTTCATTTCACTGATGTTTGGACAGACCACATTTGTTTCCCTTGACCTTAGTGATGAGTATTTAGATACTGTCCGGTTTGGCATGTGATGACTAAAACTGCCGGAACGTTGTTTGGATGGCTGTGGGCACTCCTTCCTCCTGCATGTCTGCATACTGTGGACTGAGTTTGCCAGGTCATCAGACAGATGTGTATTTACCTTTCTCAGAGTGTTTGGGTTTGAACAAGTGGGAACTCCAGTCCCCAAAGCACGAGACTTCAGCTGACCCACAATCAGGTCAACACTTACTTTCGACAGTTGATAAACATAATTTTATTTCAGTAAGAGTGCCTCAGAAGTGTTATAATCTTCATTTTTCAAACAAGAATCTGATGCTCTGAGAGATGAAGAGAATAAGATATAGATCTTAGACTGAATATGGATTTATGGGAGAAGGAAGCTTCAACACTAAAAGAGCTTCTCCTTATTTCAGAGCAAAACCAAGTTCTGGAGAATGGAAACATACAGAACGCCATAAAATAGTTTTTCTAATTTGCTTCTCTTTAACACCACGCTATCAATGTAGATTTGTCTTCCCATTTCTTCTTCTTTAGTCACAAGTTAGCTATTTCATGATCTCTTTGCAACAAAAAATGGTGATAGTTTGTTATGTGAATAGCAAATGATGCAAGAAAGAGGACAGAGTTCTTTTTTAACAATTGCTAAGCAGCACCTTAAAAAATATCTTTACATATATGTGATCTTAAATAATAAGATCTCCAACTTTAAATTGTAAGAGTTCAAAAATAGATGAAAATTCTTATTGTCATGATACAATAGATACAAAATTTCAGATACAAAAAAATAGAGATCCATTTTGCTCAATCTAGGCAAATAACTAGTAAATTTGCAAAGCAATGAGTAAGATTCTGTCTTTCATAGTTAGCTAGCTAATTTAGTCAATATCTGTAATCTCTTGTGAAGTGGAAAGGATTAGTATGCCCCTGTTGCCTTCCATGCTTATCCTGTATACACTCCTATCCAGCAGGAGAGATAGCTAGGATATTCAAGTCATTTGTAGATAGTACTCTGATGACAAAAACTATTGGTAAACAATAACAAGTTGTGAATAGTAATGACATATTTAAACTTAAGCTGTAACCAGGAAACACATGAATGGCTCGTGGAATTATGGCCCTGCTCATCAAGCTGCCCACTGCTATCATCGGCATGACCGTTGCTGCTGGAACAAAGAGTTGTCCCATTAGTGGCATCAGATCAATATCCACATCCTAATAATCTCTTGACAGGAGACAGCCTACATGAAGCAATGATATAAGAGGTTTCTTTAATGTGAATAACCATTTTTCTCAAGATTTTTTTCTTCTCTTTAGAATTGTTGATCATGAGGAAATATTCTTCCTAAATCCCATGTAACTCTTTCTGCAGCATTGGCCAAGTTGAAAGTCCATCAGGAAGCTAGTGGTTGAATGTATTATGGTATAATAATACATGAGGAATAGAGATACTGAAATAATGAGAATTTAGGATTTTTTTAATATAAGAAGAGTATATAGGAAATGCTATTGAATTTTTTAAGAAAGTAGAAATATCAACATTAAAGGACTTTGAGTTTGTTAAAAAGAGATACCATAAAGCTTTGGAAATTGTCTTATGGTGACTAAAATAATGGGGGAAATGATTATTTGAGATTAGCTGTGCAAAATGAGAAAATGTTTATGGGCTACTTAAGCACATTAACGAAAATAGTTCTTTAACTTTAGTAGAGAGGCAACAAGGGTCTTCTCAATGAAATAGTATATTTAAAGTGTGTATGATTATTTCCATTTCTTTACCAAAATGCATTCACCACTCTTAAGCTTTTATTTTGAAATTTGGTGTCAGAGAAAGAAGCTTATGATCAAAATGGAAATACACTAAAGAATCATAATTAAGAAAGACGATCACTTCTATAACTGTTAATGTTTGCTGCATTCATTTTCCATAGCAGCTGTCTTTTTTTTCTTTTTAGTTCAAGAGAGGGGGAAAAAAAATCATCTGTGACCTGAACACTATCAAAAACTACATGGTAGGTATTTCCCTTCTCAGAAAAACCTCCGCATGGTAATTCAGTTTACAAGTATAGGATTTATCCTTAACTGTTTTCTTTTCCTCATACCTATCCGTCAGCAAACCCTGCTGGCTTCACCTCATGTTAATCCCTAATCCAGCCCATGTCCCACCGCTCCTACTCTGCCCCCTACACCTGACCCCTACCCCCCTACACCTGACCATCACCACCTTTTGCCCAGACACTAGACCCCCCTGCTTTTGCCCACCTGCTGAATATGTTCACCACAACCCTCAGACTAACATGCAATGTGAGTCATGTCATGTGACCCTCCATCCTCAAACGCTTATTCTAAAATCTCAAAAATCCCTTGAACCTGAAGCTGCACGTTTGTTTCTGGAAAGGGGAAGACAGTTTAGACTTTGTGGTCCACACACAGTCTCAGCTACATGTTCTTTTTCTTTGTTTTTTATTTTTTTAAAAATTAACAAACATTTTAAAATGTAAAGAGGGGCTCCTGGGTGGCTCAGTTGGTTAAGTATCTAACTTCAGCTCGGGTCAGGATCTCAGGGTCCTGAGATCGAGTCCCCCATCGAGCTCCTTGTCCTGCCGGGAGTCTGCTTCTCCCTCTCCCTCTCCCTCTGTGCTCGATCGCTCTCTCAGCCAAATAAATAAAATCTTAATAAAATAAATGTAAAACAGAAAACATTGCTGGCTCATAGGCTGGGCACAGCAGTCGGTGGGCTGGCTCTGACCCCATGGCTGCACAGTGCTGTTAAAAGGTCTTACGTCATCCTGTCCAGCTTGGCACCGCTGTGGTTCTCCATCCTTCTCTGCCCTCAAACTACATCATCCTCTCACCCTTCCTCGATCAAACAGAACTTTCATTTCCATGAAGTCTTTGCTTTTAATTGTTTCCTGTGACTGTAGCTTTCCACCTACAGATACTCACATAGCCAGCACTTCTGTTTTTTGGAGTTTGAGTGAAATGCAGCTCCCAAGAGGCCTGCCTTCTGCCCTCTGTCTGAGACAGCTCTCAGTGGTTGCCTGTTAACTTGCCCTCATCTCTGTTTCTTCGAAGTTCTTCAGGACTTATTGTCTGCTTACTAATTTATCTCCTCTGTCTCTGTCACACCTCACTTTGTATGGACTTTAACTGTCATGTCCTATACTTGTTAAAAAAAGAGAAAGTGGCATACTAGGTTCTCAATAATTATTAGTCAAATATAGGAAAATATAATGTCTATAATCTATTAATGTCAAAAGTGATTTTGATTTAATAATTATAACTTTAATGCTGACATTATTTTAATGACTCTACACCAGTAGGTAGACTTGATTAATTTAAACATCACAATGAAGTTCTGGGCACAAAGGAATCCTAATGACCAGTGGTGACGTGCTGTGATGTCAGCACCTTAACTGAATTTTTCAGAAAAAAATGAATGTATGTGTATAAGCATATACAGAAAAGAAAAATGACAAAATATTAAAAGTTGATAATTCTTGGTGAAGACATGTAGGTACACCTATGGGATGACTCTTCTGTGGCTTTACTTTCTTTCAAAATAGAAAGTTCTGCAGAGATAGTGCTTCTGAAGGTGCTCTGTCAGCTGCCAGTCTGCGGCTCAGAGGCTGAGTTAAGATGATCCCCTAATAGAAGTTGTCCAAAGAGGGCACGGCCAAGAGTGCAACACGGGACAAAAATGATCACTTCTCTGTATTGCCCAACTGGATCTATTTTATCATTGTAAAATGTATTATACTTATGAAGTACACCTAGAAGTTTTGGACAATAAAACTAAAAAATGAACATGTATCCACATCTATGAAGCAAAGACAAAAAGCAATTATCTTACTGTTTTTCATCTAAATATAAAAATATAACAGAAGAGGAGTGATTGGGTGGCTCAGTGGTTTAAGCCTCTGCCTTCTGCTCAGGTCATGATCCCAGGGTCCTGAGATTGAGCCCCGAATCAGGCTCTCTGCTCAGCAGGGAGCCTGCTTCCCCCTCTCTCTCTGCCTGACTCTCTGCCTACTTGTGATCTCTGTCTGTCAAATAAATAAATAAAATCATTAAAAAATATGTATAACAGAAGAATGATTCTTCGTGCATTTTGAAGTACCTGAATCCATCCCATAGTTCTATATCTTTCTATATCTTTCTAAAGTCATGTTTATGTTACATTTTTTTAATTTTTTAAATTTTTGAATTTTTATTTTTTTAATTTTTTATTAACATATAATCTATTCTTTGTTTCAGGGGTACAGGTCTGTGAATCATTAGTTTTATACAATCCACAGCACTCACCATAGCACATACACTCCCTAATAACATATTTCTTCAACATTGTCTCAATTTTTAATTTATTTGCTAAAATAGCCTTCAGCCTTCAGTAGTATTCCATGCCTAGTGAATATGAAATCGTTGATGGCTTTGATGACTTTTCTCTGTAGGCTATTAATTTGTAATTGAGAAAATCCTTTCTTTACACATTCTAAGGTAAGCTCCACATAAACTTCACTAATTGAAGGATAATCCCAGCCTTATTTTTAAAATATCAAAAGGTGTCCATTTTGCAATCCAGTCATCTTCCAGGCACTGTCCTTTTCCTCCATGGAGAATAGTTTTATGTGGGGCACCTGGGTGGCTCAGTGGGTTAAGCCTCTGCCTTTGGCCTAGGTCATGATCTCAGGGTCCTGGAATCAAGCCCCGCATTGGGCTCTCTGCTCGGCAAGGAGCCTGCTTCCCCCCCTCTCTCTGCCTGCCTCTCTGCCTACCTATGATCTCTGTCTGTCAAATAAATAAATAAAATCTTTAAAAAATAGTTTTATGTAACAAAAGTCAACATATGTTACCTCTTTTTGTGAATGTTTTGCCAAACGTAGAACCTGGGAGAAAACAAAACCAACCAGAAACCTTACGAAGATCATCAGAAGGATTCTTTCCATAAGGTATTCTAAAGAGCATTTACAGAATTCAAAATAAAATCTTATTTTTTCCCTATTCATTCTTTTAACTTGTCCCATCAAAACATACTTTTCTAGGGCCTTATTCATAAATCGTTTCTTCTTTGCAAACTTTATTGTCAATAACTATAATTTGTAAGAATCTCCAAAAGTTGACTTATGTCTTATTATACTCCCTGAAAGATTTTGATAGAGATTCCAAAGATCATTTTCTTGAACAAATGCAACCACATTTTAGAGTGCTAGTTTCTAGAAAGATACAATATTGTTTTAGGACATCTGTGTTATTTTACATAGCAATTCAGCAAAGGCTCAAACATTTCTAATCTCTGATTAATGAAGAGCTGCAAAAAGACAACATCCATATTGGCTACTGCCTAGACATTTGCCTCAAAAACATATAGTTCAAAAAAATTTTTGTAATTTATTATCTCTGCATATATATGCAAAATTTTAGGTTTAGACACCTTTTCTCCTAAGTGCACTTCTAATTTTTGATTCTCAATTTATTGCTTTAAAAATTTAATTCATATTATTATCACAATAGCAAATTATTTTACCTTATTTTTTGAATTCTTTTACTTTCTACTTGAATTAATAATATTAGCTTTTTTCAAAATCCACTGAAGGAACTTCTAAAACATTCTCTTTGATTTATGAATTGTATGAAAATAATCCACTTTTGAAATTAATTGGACTCATTTTCCATTTGACAAATCTGATAAAAGTAGCATCATTTGATGAGTTAGAAACTCTTATCTATTAATGGAACCAGTATCCACAGCTTGACTTTTGGTGCCTGTGATGCAATCTTGAATTGCATTGTAACACAGAGTCATATGATCTGAAGACAGGGCCATGCTTCCTGCATGGTGTGTAAATATACCTCCTGTGTCAAATCTTTGTCTCAAAGCACAATCTTGTTAATGAAGCTGTTTGCCTCTGTAATTCATGCTGTTGCTTCTCCTGCAATTCTCTCTGTTCATTCTGCTCTCCCCATGGCCAGTGCTAAACATGGGAAAAGCGAACAATAAAGCATTGTGTGAAATTAACATCAACGTTCTTGAGAAATGAAAATTCAGTATTTACCTTATCATTCTTTCTGCATTTGGGGGGCATGGGCTGTTCATTGCTACAGAAAGGGTTTGTGGCTGAAAATGAAATCAGCACTAAAATACTAAAATAGCAGATGACCATTCATTTTGGATTTAAACCAAACAGTAAAGGACTGCTCACTATGAGCTCTACAGGAAGAACCATGCACTTGCATTTCCTATAGGCACCTCACTTCCACCCAAACTACCTAACTCTCTCTTCCTCCCGTTGACCCACCAGCCACCACCTTGTGCCTCAGCTTGCTGGGGACCAGAGTGGGGTGGGGGTGGGGTTGCTGGACACCAGCTCTGACCACTTTCTTTCTAGCACATGACTGCATAGGTGCTGGGTGTGCACTATTGGCCGGAATTACCTTGTTCTGGAAAGAAAGGATCACGAAAAGAGAGATGTGCTTTTATCTCTATAACCAAAATTGAGGAGCTATCCAAAATAATCCTGACTTGTTTTTGTCTAACTACTAAGAGGGACATTTTGTTAAAAATGAAAATTCTGGAACAAAGGCCAGATCAAAGTGATGCAAGAAAACTAGGGGTAAACTAGGACAGCCCAGGGCAAACAGAAAATGAGGTCTTCCCAGACATAATGGTAATAAACTTCATTAAAAACTGATGATAGGGATGCCTGGGTGGCTCAGTGGGTTAAACCCTCTGCCTTTGGCTCAGGTCATGATCCCAGGGTCCTGGGATGGAGCCCCGCATTGGGCTTTCTGCTCAGCAGGGAGCCTGCTTCCTCCTCTCTCTCTGTCTGCCTCTCTGCCTAGTTGTGATCTCTGTCTGTCAAATAAATAAATAAAATATTTAAAAACAAAACAAACAAACAAACAAAAAAACTGATGATACCCCAGCCATGCATTTGTTAGTATAGGTCACATTTTTTTTTTTCCTGTTAGAAAAGAAAAATAAAAACTTAGGTTTTGCTCTTGTTGTTAGGTAAAGATTTGATTTTGTTTTGTTTTAGTTTTTGAGTTTATTTCCTTTAGTTATTTTATTAGGTGTTTATTGTGCTTTGTTTTAGAAGTCACATTCTTGGGGTACCTGGGTGGCTCAGTTGGTTAAGATCCAGCTCTTGGTATCAGCTCAGATCATGATCTCAGGTTCATGAGATCGAGCCCTGCAGCAGGCCCCAAGTCACCGTAGAGTCTGTTTGGTATTCTCTCTCTCTCTCCCTGTGTCCCTCCTGGTCATGCTCCCTCTCTCTTCCTGTCTCAAATAAATAAATAAACAAATAAATAAATGAAATCTTTAAAAGCCACAATGTATACATGTTTTAGGATTATCTTGTAATTTGTCTCAGGTTTCTGATTTCATCAATGATAACTTACAATGCATATCACGATTTGGGAAGTAGCTAATATAATTTTTTATCAATGCATCGTGTAACTCATCAAGTTGCTACTGCTCCTTAAAATGCTTGCCAATATTTCTGAAAAGGGGTATTCTGAATCACAAATGGTATAATGTAGGATGTACCTATATTCAGAATGGAGAGAATAGGGTTCTAATACTAATTCTATAACTTAAAAGATTTTGACATTAGATAAATGACTTTACTAGAAACAGTGATAATAATACATTGTACAACATACTAATGACAATACAATGCACAATGCACAATAATGATACAAATACATAGTAAGTCTATATGTCATAATGCATTTGGAAATCAGATGAGACTATGGATTTGGTACTTTGAAGAAGGTAGCATGACAGATGTCCTCCTCATCTGCAGGTACAGCGTGAGCGGTCCTGCTCCCTGTCCCCCATGAGCAAGGCTGCACCAGGCAGGGCCTGTGTGGGGTGGTGGAGGGTGGGGGAGCAGACCCCAGATCCTGCTCGTTCACCCCCAAGAGACTTCAGTTTCAGCAGAGGTGACCAAGGAGTATCAGCCAGGAAAGTGCAAAGCCCAGCACTGCTTGCCCACCTGGGGCACCGGCTGTCTCCTTTTCTGTCAGCAGCTCAGCTCTGAATTAAACCTATAGTTATATAGTTACACTGGCCTCCAACCCTGCTTAGTTGGCCAGATGCGATGCTAGCTTTCTCAGATTAGATTCACAACTCTGATGAAGGCCCAGTGGGGTATGAATTTAGTAAAAGGACCCCAGCCTGGTTCTGAAGACTCCTCCCAAGGTAGGCAGCTGAGAGTCTAGGATCTGAGCCCCTAGCCAGGAGGACCTGGTATCCTGACTTCAGGCTGCAGTGCTGTCCCCATGGTGTCTGCTGGGCTGGGGAACAGGCAAGCTGGGGCATGATCATCCTGGAGCCTCGACAGTGGTCATAAGACTGCATAGGATCCTGCACCAAGGGTCCTGTGGGGTCCATGGCTCTCCCATGTTCCTCTGGGTTCCTGGGGTGGTGCTTCCCCTCCTGAATAACTATGTGACCCTTCAGGCCTGCCTCCCATCACCTTCCCCCTCCTCCCTCCTTCTGGAGGCCTGCCAGGTCCACTGCTTCCCTTCTCAAGATGACAGCTGGTGGTGGACAAACCACAGCCCCCTCTGAGACACCTGTGCATAGTAGGAGGGGTGGTTCTGAGCCCGGGGATTCACCACAGTGCTCCCCACCTTAGTGACATTTTTACTTGTCTGCTGGGTCAGAGTCTTGCCAAATAATTTCCCAACTTGCTGGACACAGTTTATTTCCACAAAATCTAAATCTTTTCATTCCTCCCAAGAAAATCCCAGTTTTTCTCCTGTCTTCTCTCCACAGACATTTTTACTGTTAAATAGTAGCTGTGGTAATGGGACTTAGAGATTGGTATCTATCAGGCACTGTTCTAGGTGACTTACACACCAATTCATTTACCTCTCCAAGAGCATGAGGCAAGATGCGCTTTAAAGATCTGCTTATGGATAAGGGAAGTGAAAACAAGTTAATTAACTTAGTTGAGTTTGCAACCATTTGAGGACACAGCCAAGATTTATTCCTGGATGTGTGTTATTGACCACCATGTTTCGTTGTGTGCATGTGCGAGCATATGTCTGTCTATGTGCGCACTTAGGTGATCAGAGAAGCCATGTATCTTAATGGTAAATAAAGGGACATAGGACATAAGGGTAGTTTTACACCTGAAGTCAGGTTGTTTGTTTTGTACCTACTCATTTGTTACTGGTATCATTTTGTTCTGTTCTGTTTTTAAATATCTAAAAATAGAATATCTTACATGGAAGCATAATTAACTTTCTAATATACTTCCTTGGAACCTAACATGTGAAATAAGTATCCCCATGCTAGAAAATCATGTGACACCCTCAATGCCAAAGATATTCTGTTTTTTGCCAGACTTTATTATGTGCCCCTAAGACCTACTTCATTATGCCCAAACTCTGGACCTTGCCCTCATTCACAAAAGAACTCTGAAGGGAAGGACAATGCAGCCAATGAAGGCAAGATCATAGTAGACTGAAGTCCAGTGAGGGGTGGCAGACAAAGTATATACATTTAATAACACTGTATTTAAAATTTTATTGTAATTTTAAAAGATAGACTAGATAGAATGATAGAAATGATAAAAAGAATTAGTATGCCCCATATGCATCATATGCATTTATATACAAAAAGCATTTGGATTGATGTAGACTCCTCAAATTTTATTTTATTTCTTTTTTTAAGTTTTTTTTTGTTTTTGTTTTTATATTTTTTATTTATTTACTTGACAGACAGAGATCACAAGTAGGCAGAGAGGCAGGCAGAGAGAGAGACGGAGAAGCAGGCTCCTCGCTGAGCAGAGAGCCCGATGCGGGGCTCGATCCCAGGACCCTGAGACCATGACCTGAGCCGAAGGCAGAGGCTTACTCACTGAGCCACTCAGCGCCCCGACTCCTCAAATTTTAGCCATCTACCCTGAATGTTTCCATTTTTTTTTAAAGATTTTATTTATTTATTTGACAGACAGAGATCACAAGTAGGCAGAGAGGCAGAGAGAGAGAGGAGGAAGCAGGCTGTCTGCAGAGCAGAGAGCCCGATGTGGGGCTCGATCCCATGACCCTGGGATCATGACCCTAGCCGAAGGCAGCAGCTTTAACCCACTGAGCCACCCAGGCACCCCGAATGTTTCCACTTTTTAAAAAAGATTAGTACTCTCAGATAATTATTGTCAATAAATTAAAAAGAATCCTTAAAAACTAACTTATGACAAAAGGCAATGATCAAGTTCTTGCAAACAAGGACTTGAATGCACACAGATGTACAGTTCAAGGTGCCCCTTTTGTTGCAGAAACAGACATAATGCTGTATCACCATAAAGTAAAAAAGGATCAGTTAGTGTGTTTTAATAAGAGTGCAAATTAAACAGTTTGAATGGAACTCAGTCAATTACTTTGGAAAACACATTTGATGATCAAAGCTAAAGACCTTGGTTAACCCAATATTGTCTAATGTCCGTATCTTAATTACTACAAAAATAATATTAAATACCACTTAGGAACTAAAGTAATTACAGTAACAGAATATATCTTTTTGTGTTATATCTATTACTGGTTTTTTTTTTTTTTTTTTTGCCTTATCAGGTTTGTCTGTTCAGGGACTATCTACAAAAAACAAACAAACAAAAAAAACTATGAAGTCAAACTTTCTTTGAAACCACTCTTTTTAAATTATTTTAAACTTTTGGAATTAAACACACACACACACACACACACACACACACACACACACAAACACGTGCTTACTCAAACCCAGTGAATCTTAAGTCATTAAATTTCAGACTATTTATTTTTCTTCCCAACATGACTTTAACTTTGTCTTATTCTTGCTATCTGAAATGGCCTTTCTCCCAAACTTCTTTCATCTTCACATATTTTATTTTTTTAAAGATTTATGTATTTCTGTTAGAGAGTGAATAGAGCCACATAGGAAAAGCAGGAGAGGGAAAGAATCTTGAGCAGATTCTGTACAGAGTCCAAAATGGGACTCAATCTTACAACCCTGAGATGACCTGAGACAAAACCAAGAGGAAGATGCTTAAGTGACTGAGCTATTGAGGCGCCTCTCTTTACCTATTAGGCTTCCGTTTAAACATCACCTCATCAGAGCACTCGGCCTTGCCACACAATCTGACATATGTCCCAGTTCCTAATTGGAGTCTCTATTAGGCCCTGGCATAATCTCTTAAAAGCCAATTTCCTTCAAAGTTTACACATATTTTTCTTTATATTTTTCTGAGTGGGTGTGTTTCCCTCCCCCCACACTAGAATATAAGTACTCAAGAACAGTTACACAATAATATGGCATTAGCAGCCGGACCACAAAATTTTCCATGGACAAATGTAAACCCAGAATAGTCACCAGAATAGACTAGAATAGAATAGTCACCAGATGAGTGTTTACTAAAGACACTTTAAGAGTTTTCAAAAATGTACCTGGAAAAGGTAGACCAGAGAATCTTATCAATCTTGTAAGACAGGGTGAGAAAAATGTGTAGGGAATTATTCTTAAGTATCTACAGGGAATTTTTTTTTAATTTTATTTTTTAATTTTTCTGTATAGTGGGGAAGTTAACCTTGGGGGACTGAAAGGTGAGAAGTATTTTTTGCAACGTGGCATTTGACTGGCTTCCATGATGTCATTGTCATGAAGACAGTTTTATAAATGTTGCAGCAGATTTCACAATCTATTATCTTGTGCTTTCCGTGTGTGTGTGTTTTGTCATGTTAGAAAGACAGCTTCACATACCACTCATGACAGGTTCATCTTACCTGCATTGTGCCTGCCTTGTATGTCCTCTGTGGGTATGGGGCTGGGCAATGGCTGGCTCACAGCAGGACATGGGAACAGTTGAATAAATGGGGCAGAATGCAACTGCCTCTTAACCATTCTCCCCCTGTTATAAGAGATCTCTGTACCAGTAGCTCAATTTTCCAATAGCATCTCTTATTAGAAAAAATCACCTGGAAATCTCCTACCTCAAAGAGCCTGAAGATCTGTCCCCCACCCTCCACAGCCTGTACTACTAGAGCCAAAGCACACTGTTTGAAAGACATCAAACCAGTGTCTTCTTTCCTGCCTTTGGTATTTGTTGCTACTGACTTCTTCTCTCTTCATGTTGCCTTTCTCATCTGCTCAAGTCCTGTCCAAACTCCTGGCGCTGTCTGAAGCCTTCTCCTGACTTTTTCCCTAAATCGTGCCTGGCTGCATATCTTCTTCAGGGGTGCATGGTATTGTGGTGATTTCTCACATTCTGCCTTAAGTTATAGTTCTGTGAGGACCAGAGCCTGCTGATCTCCTAGACGGACACTCTCCAGGAACAGGGATCTGTGTCCATGCTTCTTTCTGTCTTCCACGTGTCTTAACTCAGGTGGAGATGTTTAAAGGATTTTGACTGGAGTTACTTAATTTTAATTGTGTGACATATAAAACAATTTCTCATATGAATTCCAAACCAAAATGTACTAAATGTTCTAAAAATAAAAATAATCAGGGGTGCCAGGGTGGCTTTATCATTGTCTGTATTCGGCTCAGGTCATGACTCAGGGTTCTGGGATCAAGTCCTACTTCAGCCTCCCTGCTCAGTGGGGATCCTGATTCTCCCTCTGCCTTCTCTGCCTGCTGCTCCCCTGCTTGTGCTCTCTCTCTCTCTCTTCAAGTAAATAAATAAAATCTCGGGACGCCTGGGTGGCTCAGTTGGTTAAGCAGCTGCCTTTGGCTCAGGTCATGATCCCAGCATCCTGGGATGGAGTCCCACATCAGGTTCCTTGCTCAGCGAGGAGCCTGCTTCTCCCTCTGCCTCTGCCTACCACTCTCTCTGCCTGTGCTCACTCTCTCTGTCAAATAAATAAATAAAATATTAAAAAAATAAATAAAACCTTAAAATAATCAAATAATCAAGTATCAATTTTAAAATAGATTACCTGTCTTGATGCTCAATAATAATTATACAGTAACATTCAATTAGCAAGGATTTGAGAATACAATTCTATTTTTGTAAGATGGATGAAAATAACTGTCTTTAATATGGATGTTTAAGTCTCCAGGATGGGTTGACAAAATGTAGTGCAAAATGTGAAATAGGAAAGTTTTGGAAGTAATAATTCACTTCGGGACCCATTAACACTAATGTTGCATCAAAATCAGTTTCACATGGATGAAAAACTTTGGTGCAGATTTTGTAATATAAAAATAAATAGAAGTAAGCATCAAATTTCTGTGCTAAAAATAAGTATTCAATTTTAAGGAAGAAAAATGCAAAGGGAAAATGAGAGATATTTTAGTGTATAATTATTTAATGTCTATGCCCAGTGCTACAAGATGAAGGTGTAAGGAAGGCAGATTTTTGCATTTACCCTTTTACGGTTTTTCAGCTGGGCTGGAGAATCAAACGGTCATAAAACAGTTTACTAGGAGAAAATCATACACATTTATATAAGTTTTATACAACACAGTAACCCTCAGAAGAAGTAAAAGTGAAAGACACATGACACCTACCTGCTGTGGGAGTGGGCCGAACAAAGAGGCAGGTGGGGAGAAGTAACTGAGTCAGGAGAAGAGGCTGAAGGCAAATGCAATTGTTTTAACAAGGTTGGCTGGTGAAGACGCCTGTCTGATCCCACTTCTCCCTTTTGTTGATGGTAAAAATGTTGCTTCCCTGCTGGTACAGGCAGGATACCTGTCACGTGGACATTTCATCTCCTGCATTTAAGAAAAGGAAGGTTGGAGTGTTTTTCTTACATTTGCAGATTTTCTTTTAAAAATTTTTTATAAACATATAATGTATTATTAGCCCAGGGGTACAGGTCTGTGACTCGCCAGGTTTACACACTTCACAGCATTCATCATAGAACATACCCTCCCCCAATGTCCATAACCCTTTGCCTACCCCCCTCCCCCCAGCCACCTTCAATTTGTTTTGTGGCATTAAGAGTCTCTTATGGTTTGTCTCCCTCCGGATCTCATCTTATTTTGTTTATTCTTTTCCTACCCTCCCAACCCCCCACGTTGCATCTCCACTTCCTCATATCAGGGAGATCATATGATAGTTGTCTTTCTCTGATTGACTTATTTCGCTAAGCGTAATATCCTCTAGTTCCATCCACATCATCGCAAATGGCAAGATTTCATTTCTTTTGATGGCTGCATAGTATTCCATTGTATATATATGCCACATGCTCTTTTTTTCTTAAGATTTTATTTATTTATTTATTTGACAGAGAGAGAGAGAGATCACAAGTAGGCCGAGAGGCAGGCAGAGAGAGAGAGGAGAAGCAGGCTCGCCGCTGAGCAGAGAGCCCGATGAGGGGCTCAATCCCAGGACCCGGAGATCATGACCTGAGCCGAAGGCAGAGGCCTAACCCACTGAGCCACCCAGGTGCCCCATACATGCTCTTTATCCATTCATTAGTTGATGGATATCTAGGTTCTTTCCATAGTTTGGCTATTGTGGACATTGACATTTGCAGCTTTTCTAAGTGCCTTTAGCTCAAAAGAATCCTTATGCCAACTTGGCATAGTTTGAGAGGGCATTCGGCCACCCTTCAAAGGATACCACAAACTGAGAAAGGAAATTCACAAAAAAATAAATAACTGATATATACATAGCATATTAAAAAGTTGCATCATGGATCAAAGCAACATATAGCTTGACGAAATTGGCACTTTTAAGAAGATCCAGCTCCTGAAAACCTTTAAATACATTTGTATTTACAAAATGTCCTGGGACTTTCGTTCAAAGGTAAGCCGAGGCATATTAAATAGATGGAGTTTATTCGAGTATTTATTGATTTGCAAAGGGCAACAGGAGATCGAAATGGTTTGGAGACTCCACGGACGGGTGCTTTAACAGAGCCCGATGGAGAAAAGGCATGCACAAAGTCAGGGCACTATCGATTTGCTATCCATGACAGCTCAGTTGGCTCTTTGTGATTGGTGGTCCTTAGCATTTTGATTACCTTGAGGCCTTTACGGGCTCAACTTGGGGGTTCACTCTATGGGCTGCCTTGACATTTGAACCACTTCAGCCTCAGTCTAATTAACAGCCTCCTTGTTTAATTAATTCAATTATGATTTTCTGGGAGACTAGATCAATCTAGGAAGGTTACTGGCATGTAAAGTACCGCAACCCTTTAAGAAAGGTGACCGTCTGCACAGTCTCCTTCCCACCCATCCCTTTACATTATGCCAGTGCAAGCTTGTGATCTTTCCACCACAAAAGAAAACTTACTCCTGTTTCATCACCTTCCCCACTAACATCATATAGTTCCCTGATGTCTTACTGGGGCTCTGCCGGTTTAGATACAGAGATTGGATGGGTTACTGGAGGTAAAGAAAAGCACTAAAAAATACAGTCATGGATTCCATGGTTCTTTGTATTGCCATGAAGCATAATCAATTATCTACAGAATTCACACCTTTTCCCAGCATTTGTCCAATGTCGCCCTTGACTGTTTCTATGTGAAAGCACAAACTGGATGCAGAATGAGAGCATTGATTATGGGTCTCTGAAATAGGATTTCCCAGACCGACTGTTGCCTAAATTTTTGTAAGACAAATCTCTTCTGTAGATCTGTGTATTTAAAAGGCTTTTAAAACTTATGAAAGTGTCTCCAACTTGCAGAAAACAATGCATTTTCTAATGAAATCTTTCTCAAGCAAAGACAATCTAAAAGAAGTAAGTTCTTTTAATAGTACATATATTTAAACGCCGCTTTTATCTTAATGCACATAGTAGGCTCCATCTCTCCTTTTTGCACCTTTGCGATTTTTGTTACATTTTAATAATACCACATATATTCTATAAAACATAATTTACAGAATAGTGTGTTCAGTGTGAGCTCTCTCAGCAGGAGAGAGTAATGGCAAGAGGCATACTCTTGAACTATGCCAAAAATAATTTCATGGAGTTATTGTAGCATGCTGAGTATTAGAAGGCCTTTTAGATTTCAAACTGGTATTATAATGATTTATAATATCCAAATGCTCTGAAGTGGCCATTCATTGAGCATCTTGTTATGCAAAATAGTCTCCAAGCCTTCTGCAAAGTCATATGTTAATCACTTTGGTCCCAAAGAAAACCCTGTTCACCTAGCAGCTGTTTCTGGGTTATTATGCCTCTCTTTGACTAAGTTAAAACTATTAAATCAAAAACTATGTTCATTTGAACACTTTTATACTCTTACTTTGAAAAGAAAAAAACACAATATTTTGATTACACAGGTACTGAGGTTTAAGAAATGACACTGATAAATAATTATAGTGGCTTATTTCTTTTTATAATGAAGTACTATTTTAGTCAATACAGTCAATTTTATACTGGTGTTTTTTTTCTGAAATAGAAACTTATCCTTCATTGACTATATTGGCATGTATATTGGCAGTATATATTTTATAATCCTTATGTCTCTAAAAATAAGTTTTCAAAGGGCTTTTAAGGAAACAAAAGCAGTATTTTTGGTGTTTTAGCCTTTTTTTTTAATTTTTTTTTTGAGACTCTCAATTTTTTTAGAAGGTAAGAGGTAAGTGATCACAAAACCCATTACTTGATGACCGGGAAGACTTTATGTTATCATCTCTAAAAGGTTTGAAGTGTAATATTCAAAATAGTTCTCAAATTTAAATGGCTCTTATCACTGGGATTCAAGAAGGTCCTTTCTGCCACTAAAAGGTTCTTTATCATTTTCTTTCTTTTCCTTTCCGGTTCCATCTTCCATAGATGTGACAATTGTATGACACAGATCACTACCACTCAGCCATTTTAAATTCTGAATGCAGCATTCTCTCCCAGATCAGCAATCAAATCCTCAATCATATCAAACCCCATTACCAACCAACTGTTATTAATTTTTGAGTTGAAGCCAGTGTCTACTTCTGATTTAAAATTGCATGGTCTTGGGGAAAAAAATAGCATGGTCTTGAATCACAGATCTGCAAAACATTTTAGAATTCATCGGCTCCAACATACCAACTTCATAAACTAGTGTATTAGCTGGTAAGTAGGCAAAGAACTTTGTCACAGGCAAATGGGAACAGGGGCTGACATCCTGCTTTTTACTTAAACTCTTGTCTCTCCACCTATCCCTCTACCTTCCCCCATCAGGGCTTCACATATGCAGACCTATAAAGCTAAATGACTTAGTTGGGGTGGTGATAAAAAAGAAAGAAGAGTAGGGACAACATAGGTGCTGGTAGGAATTTGAGATGCCAGCTTGAACACAGGAATGCGGGATGGCGAATGGTAGATGGAGAAACAGTAAATTTTAACATTGTGGTCTCATACATAGAGTTCCCTCGGTGCCTAGTCAAAGAACTGTGTGATTTGACTTCTGTACAGTTTTGTGAATACTGATGGTTGATAACACTATTTATGTAGCAAAGTAAATCTAAGTATTATTGAATTCATATTATTTTTTCTTACCCTTATGTACTTGTAGTATTCAGTTAATTATATGAATCTTTTCTACTATTTTCACTTCACACCTGAGGGTTTTGTTTCGTTTTGTTTAATAAAGAATTACCTGACGATTGGCAGTCAGTCATCCGTTCTCACACAGCAAACACCACATAATTTCATGTTTTTGTCTACTTGTACTTCTCTTATGGTTACATTAGTTTCAAAATTCAAAGCATTGCCCTTTTGTAGATGACATTTTCAGGACAAAAATTTGTTTTTTTGAAACACACAGCCTTTGACTTTAGTAAATACCCAAATGCTTCATTGTTCAGTCATTATCGTAGCAAAGCAACCATTCAGTTAGATCACACCATAAATCTGTCTACATTTGTAGACACTTGTATTTGGTGACAATGCTAGAGAGCTGGACAACACATCTTATTGATTAAATGCTCTCCCACTATGTCATAGAGGCTAATCATAAATAAGACTTTATAAAACACACACTAGTTTGAGTTCTTCAGGTAACTTGTCTCCAACATGCTGTGTGGGTTATATACTGTAGATAAAAAGAATCTCTGCTTATAGTATCTATTCCACCTGATATTGGGGCAGTCCAAAACAGGGAGCAACTCCTGGGTTTATTCTTGGTACTCTACAGAACTCTAGAGTTGAAGTATCAACCTAGGAAAATAGTTTTACTTTTAAGTTTTAATATTCACAGAAAATGAAATACTTCAGGACTTGGAACTAACCTAAGATGCTACCTTTATCCTACCTCCCAATTTTTGAAGATGTACGAACTATTTACTGAAATCATAGAGATAATTTCTGATTTATTATTATTATTATTATTTTAACTGAAGTATAGTTGACCCACAATGTGACATTAGTTTCGGGTGTATGACATTGTGTTTCAACTTCTCTATGCGTTCACCACAAGTGTATGACCTCTGTCCTCACAGATGCTGTTATAGTGTTATTGATGAGATTCCCTGTGCTGTACCTTTTTCCCGTAACCTATTCCTTTCATAACTGGGAGACTGTACCTCCCACTCCTCTTCATACATTTTGCCCATCCCCCACCCACCTTTCCTCGGACAACCATTGGTTCTCTGTGTTTATGGTCTATTTTTTTCTTTTTGTTTATTTCTTTTATGTTTTAGATTCCACACTTAAGTCATACATATCTGTCTTTCTCTGACCAACTCACTTTACTTACCATAGCATCCATATCCTCTAGGCCCATCCATGTTGTCGCAAATAGCAAGATCTCATTTTTATGGCTGAATAGTATTCCATTTTATATACATTCATATCTTCTTTATCCATTCCTCTGTTGATGGACACTCGGGTTGTTTCTGTATCTTGGCTATTGTAAGTAATGCTCAATAAATACAGGAGTTCATATAGTGTTTTTACTCTTTGCATAGATACCCACTCACGGAGCTACCGGGTCCTCGGGTAGTTCTGTTTTGTAGAACATCCATCTTGTTTTCTAGAGTGGCTGCGGTACTTTGCATTCCTGACAGCACTGCAAGAGGGTTCCAGTTTCTCTGCATCCTCACTAATAGCTGCTGTTTCTTGTGTTGTTGACACTAGCTGTTCTGACAGCTGTGAGGTGATATTTCATTGTGGTTTTAATTTGCATTTCCCTGATAATAAGTGATGTTGAGCCATCTGGATGTCTACTTTGGGGAAAAAGAGTTTATTTAGCTTCTCTGCCTATTTTTTTAATCATTATTTTTGGTGTTAAGTTGTAGAAGTTCCTTATGTATTTGGATACTAACCCTTTACCAGATATGTCATTTACAGATATCTTCCCATTCAGTATGTTGTCTTTTCATTTTGATGATTGTTTCCTTCATTGTGCAGAAACTTTTTATTTTGATGTAGTCCCAATAGTTTATTTTTGCTGCTGTCTTCCTTGCCTGAGGCAACCTATCTAGAAATATGCTTCTGTGATTGGCTGTTGTCAAAGAAATTACTGCCTGTGTTTTCTTCTAGGACTTTAATGGCTTCAGGTCTCACATTTGGGTCTTTAATCCATTTTGAGTTTATTTTTGTGTGTGGTATAAGAAAGTGGCTCAATTGCATTCTTATGCATGTTTATGTCCAGTTTTCCCGATGCTATTTTTTGAAAAGACTGTCTTTGCCCATTGTATATTTTTGCCTCCTTTGTCTTAGGTTAATTAACCATATAGGTATGGGTTTATTTCTGGGCTCTATAGTGTGTATTGATCTACGTGTTTGTTTTTGTGCCAGGACCATACTGTTAAGCTCTGATTTATAACTCCCCAAATGTAGGACTGGTGATATAAGTGTTAAAAAAGTAAAAATTTAAATTTTTGGTCTTGAGAAATATAATGATTAAATACATACACATACACATGAACTTTTTTTACATAACTAGATTTTACATATAATGAAATTATACAAACTTCTGTTTCATTCATCTTCTATTTCCTCACTCTGTAGACATTAATTACTACAGATCATCTAGAAACTCTGCTATATTTCATAGTGTGTATAATTGTTACTTAGGAATCATGGTGAGCAACTCCAAGTGTTACCAAATAAACTCAAAGTGCAGTATAATCAGTTTGGGGCACCTGGGTGGCTCAATCAGTTAAGCTTTTACCTTCAGCTCGGGTCATGATCTTGGGGTCCTGGGATGGAGACATGAGTCAGGTTCCCTATTCAGTGGGGAGTCTGCTTCTCCCTCTCCCTCTAACAGCTCCCCACCCCAAGTCATGCACTCTCCTTCTCAAATGAATAAAATATTTAAAGAAAAAAAGAGAGAGGGGCACCTGGGAGGCTCAGTGGGTTAAGCCTCTGCCTTCAGCTCAGTTCATGGTCTCAGGGTCCTGGGATCGAGCCCCACATCAGGCTCTCTGCTCGGCAGGGAGCCTGCTACCCGCCCCCCCACCTCTGCCTCTCTGCCTACTTGTGATCTCTCTCTCTGTCAAATAAATATATTAAAAAAAAAAAAGAAAAAAGTAAAAGAAAATGGTTTGTTTAAAATGGGACTAACTGAGGGTTCAGTAGCTATTCAGAAACATAGGACACTCCTACAGAAAATCTAATATTTCTGGTTCAAAGGAAGTATTCCAAGGAAGCTATACTCAGAGTCCAAGTACAGTCAGGAGTTCACTGCAATAACTGTCCTCTCATTATGGCCAATGTTGATCAAATCAACTGAATAACTCAGTCTTATTCAGTCCATGCAATATTCTTTTTTATAGCTCTTCTTAAAGTATGTTAGAGACCCATCTATGTCAAGAGTTTTCCAAATGTGTTCTATAGAGACTTAGAATTGTACAAAAATGTCCCAGATGCCACCAAGAAGGCAGAGTGAGCGGTGGAGAGCAGTAAAGATCCTGTCAAACCCCATCCATATTCAATGATATATTTTAAATATGGATGTTAAGCTTACATTTTATTGTGAGAAAATAGATGAATATGCTGCTTATGTTTTTAATTTTAAAAACTCTCCTATTTATTTGTCCTTAAAGTCAGATATGTTTTAATCCTTAAAGAGGTGTAAAATTGGCTTTTGTGTATTTCTTTTAATTTTCAACTTGTCTAAAATTTTTTATATATTCATAAAACACACTATTATCAAATTTCAATGGTATGCCCTAGAGTTTCATAGTTCTCACATTTCTTGTGACACCATTTGCTTGCTACTGTTAAATATAAATAATTTTAGAAGCACTATCTAAATTTTTGTGTTTTTATTTCCACTTATTCAGTAGTTCACAAAGTTGGATTGTGAGAGACAAGTATTTTTTTTTTTCCATAAATTAAGTGTGTCTGTTAGCTTCATATTCTGGGGAGCTTCAAGAAAACCCGTTTAAGTGTTTGAAACAAACTACACCTATTTTCATCTATTTCTGTACCTATTTCCTGATACGTACACACTCAATACAGTTTCAACTGTGGAACTATAAGAGTGATAAATAATGAAGACATTGTCTTCAACTGTGAGGAAAATTAAAACCCAATAGGAATAGAGACGCCTGGGTGGCTCAGTTGGTTAAGCAGCTGCCTTCGGCTCAGGTCATGATTCCAGCGTCCTGGGATCGAGTCCCACATCGGGCTCCTTGCTCAGCAGGGAGCCTGCTTCTCCCTCTGCTTCTGCCTGCCACTTTGTCTGCCTGTGCTCGCTCCAGCTCTCTCCCTCTGACAAATAAATAAATAAAATCTTTAAAAAAAAAAAAAACAATAGGAATAATAGCAGTACTTAACATGTCTTAAGATTTTGCACTGCAGTATCCTAAAATTATCCATTTCTCCTTTCAAAAAGCAGAGATGCGTGATTTGTGAACCCAAGGTAATAATGATGTGGTATATCATTTTGGAAGTTAAATTTAATGTAGGCTTCGAAGTAGCCTTTGATCCGTATAGGTGTCCTTATTTGCCTTCAATTTGTTTGTCATATTACAAAACACTGTATTTTCAAAGTGTCGCTGAAGGAGATTTTACACTGTGCTTCCTTGTTAGGACTCTGGCAAAATGGCATTAAAAAATTTGCAGGTGATTTTCTGTTTCTTGAGTAAAGAATATAACCTGGAACGTATATGATGAACACATTCATATAGTTAGATTTTTTTTAAAGATTTTATTTATTTATTTGACAGAGAGAGATCACAAGTAGGCAGAGAGGCAGGCAGAGAGAGAGGGGAGGAAGCAGGCTCCCCGCTGAGCAGAGAGCCCGATGCGGGACTCGATCCCAGGACCCCGAGATCATGACCTGAGCCGAAGGCAGCGGCTTAACCCACTGAGCCACCCAGGCGCCCTCATATAGTTAGATTTTAAGCTGGAAGCAGCTTCTTGCAAAACTTGCATGCATGATTGTAAGACTTACTCATCAGAATATGCATTAATTCGTTGTGAATATGAGTATAATCTGCAGGAAAATGAGTTGCTGTTTGTGTCCTGCGCTTGAATGCAGTCTTTTTTTTTTTTTAATTTTTTTTTTTTTAATTTGTTAGAGAGAGAGAGCAAGCACAGGCAGACAGAGTGGCAGGTAGAGGCAGAGGGAGATGGAGAAGCAGGCTCCCTGCCGAGCAAGGAGCCCGATGCGGGACTCGATCCCAGGATGCTGGGATCATGACCTGAGCCGAAGGCAGCTGCTTAACCAACTGAGCCACCCAGGCGTCCCAGTCTTTGTTTTTTTAATGTGACATTGATCAGTAACTTTTTCTTACAGGAAAATGGAAATATCCCTTACTCGAAACAGTTGAAGTTGCCAAACTGGGGTTGACAGAAGGATAAGACTCCAGGGTGAGTAGTGGTTACACTTTTCTTAAAATTGTATCCTCTATATAATATCTTTTGCTTTGAAGAAGAGTGATGTGTTACATCTGTTTCTCACCCTTAAGTTCATGAGCTACATACAGAGCCTCCTCTGACCCGGAGAGAGAGAGAGAGAGAGAGAGAGAGAGAGAAAAGAGTTAATCACAGAGTATATAAAATCTCTCCCCAGAGAAGTGAAATGCCAGTATTTTCTCTTTTAATGCATTCAAACAAGCAAACCTTCTCCCCAGTTTAAATGTATTATTCTTCATCGATTGCCTCCTTCTTGGGGAAGACGTCCTAGCAGTAAAGCAGGAGACACGTGGCATCCATCACTATGTGTCAAAGGGCCACCAGGTCGATGGCTCTTTTTGAACTTTGCTGTTTCAGAAAACCATAGCCGAGTATTATAGGCAGAAGTTTGACATTTTCAGGATGGAAATCAATTTTCTTTTATGTGTTTCAGAAGTGAGGCTTGTCCTTTGATTGCAGAAGAAATGGCTTTTGGAATTTTGGAGTAGCAAAACAGGAATTAAGATAAAATTTGGCAAACAGTTGCCTCAGTGAAAGTAAGGAGAAATGCATTTTAGTGGTCTAATAGTATTTTAAATCCATGGAAATAGAATTAGAAGTATAAATTTATGGAAATAGGCACTGGATAATGTCTTTTAAATTGAGGTAGTAGTGAATGAAATTTTTATTTAAATTAAAGGGCTCAGTTAAAAATATAACATTATATTTCAGAAAAATAAATACTTTTAAAGATGAAATACATAATTGTAATTTGTATTTTATGAAAAAATATAGTATGTTTTTATGAAAATATAATGTATATATATTTTATGAAAAAATATAGTGTGTATCTATGTTTTATGAAAAATATATAATTTGTGTCTGCCAATTTTTAAAATGCTTTTGCTCCTAGAAGAATGTAAGCTCCAGAGAGATAAAGGACCCGTTTTTTTCTTTCTTTTTTTTTTTATATTTTATTTATTTATTTGACAGAGATCACAAGTGGGCAGAGAGGCAGGCAGAGAGAGAGGAAGGGAAGCAGGTTCCCTGCAGAGCAGAGAACCCGACACAGGGCTCGATCCCAGGACCCTGGGATCAGGACCTGAGCTGAAGGCAGAGACTTTAACCCACTGAGCCACCCAGGCGCCCCTTGGACCCGTTTCTTTCAACCACCAGTATATTTACAGCATCTATCACAATTCTGTGACATACTAGGAACTCCATAAATATTTGTTACCTCAGTATTTTAAAATATTAAAAATAACAATATTTTTAAAATGTTATATATATTTTATAACATAATCATAAAGGTGACACAAACCAGTTTTGTGGATAGATTTATAATATTTAGAAAATGAAGAGTTGAAATAATTTTCTCTTGTCAGCCATTAGGACTGCAATTTTTAGAAATCTACTCAAGTTGTAAAAATGCTAAAGGTACTATTCTGTATAAGTAAGATGTCTGTGTTGAGTATATCTCAGTGCACGTAAAGCTTTATGTTTCCAACAGTAGCTTTATTTTTCATATAAGCCTATTTAAATTCCTATGGAACAATAGATTTCAGATAATAAATTTTTCATGCAACGGGACATTGTTCTTTTAAATTATGATTCCATTTTGTTAATGAGTGCATGGACGCCTGGAAACGATAATTGAAAAAAAATAGATAAATTTCAATTCCTAAAGTTTCTTGCTATTTATAGTTCAAGGTAAGTTCTCAGCGAATTGTCTGTCTCAGAGCGTTCAAAGACATATGGTGTAAATAGCTTGTTCTTGAGGAATTACTGATAACACGAACTGATGTATTTGGAGTTGAGCATATGCACGTATGTATGGTAGATCGATATCCCTAGCACAGGATCAACGTTTCCCGCACAAACACTCGTAGGCAATAGTTCTCTGTTCTCTGCCCTGAGGGTAAGTGTTGTTCACATACACCTTCGTGAACCCTTGTGTGCTCCACGTGTGCTCGAAAGCGGACCAATAAAGATGAGTCCATTACAACTCTCACTAAAGGTGAGAAATGGGCAATCATAAAATTATAGAACGTATTTTAGCAATTTCTTAAAAATGTTTAGGTAACTTTTGGGTCCAGATTTACAGAAAGGAAATCTGCTTCTCTCCTTGAGCCATTGGTGCACTCTGGTGGTGCTGTTATAGGACAGATGAACAAGGACACAATCTAGTTAGAAAGGACTTTAGTAATCACTAAAGGAACATTCTCCACCTAGATTTCCACTACCTAAGCTTTCTCAGGTGGCACCAAGCCTCTGCTCACATGCATTGCTTAATCTCTTAAGGTATTCTGCATATCTTATGGAACTATTTCAATTTCTTTTTTAGTCAGGTACCACATTAAATAAATATATCCAAAAGGTAAATCGTTCACAGCAGCATTCACTTTTACAGGTGTTATTAATGGTGTTAGTTGTACTAATAGTGCAAGGACACAAAACCCTGACCAGAGAGAGTGTTTTAGACACCATCGGTGAAAGGACTGTGTGGACTCGAGGGGAAGTAAGCGGCCCTGTGGCCACACTGTGGCACAGAGCTCCTTGGGAATGCTTATGCTTCTGTGGGAGGGCTTTACCCAGAGAACTGGGCTCCCTTGAAAGCTTAGGTTGGGTGATGCCAAGTGGAGGGGCTGAGATCCAGACTGGGATATTAGCCCACACTACTCTGTCTCCTGCAGTAGCTGGAAGGCTCGGCGGCTGGGGTGGGAGTAGGTGCATGGGTCTCATGATTTACACGACTGACTGTGGACCTTCACATGTTGAATTTGCCTCAGTGACCTAATCTTAGGGAGTCTCCTTGGCACACGCGTGTGTCAGCTGAGCTATACTTATTTCTATATCTGCTCTTAGACTGAATAAAAGGAATCACCAAATAACGTGTGCATATTTCTAAGCCTCTGGGAAACTATAATACAGTTTTTGGTAATTTAGCTTTTTTTTTCGGTGATCAACATGTTTA
Organism: Taxidea taxus jeffersonii; assembly: GCA_003697995.1. Classification (NCBI taxonomy): domain Eukaryota; kingdom Metazoa; phylum Chordata; class Mammalia; order Carnivora; family Mustelidae; genus Taxidea; species Taxidea taxus. The sequence goes on along the minus strand of RCUC01152789.1, from coordinate 4,874 downwards.
CTCAAGTTGAAGGAACAGTTTGTTTAAGGAGTGTTAGTGAGGCCTATTGTGTTTTCTAAGGGAAGCATGTGAGGTTGAGGGGAGCAGTAATTTAAGAGCTATAAGAAAATATAGCAGGTAGTGTCTACGTCGAATGGGGTTTATAATTGTGTAATCAATTCCATTAACGTACATAAAGCCTAGTACTCCTGGCTCCATTGAAATTAGATTAAATAATTTTAAATCCTAGAGCATAGATTCCTTCCTCAAGTACGTTTGCAGCAGTTTTGATGTTAATTATCCACATCACTCAAATAATTACCACCTAACTTGTTTATAACACAAGGTATGCTGTAACTTCTACCTGGAAGAAGCTTAAGTGGTCCTTTTTTTCATGGACCAGGGCAGTTAGCTTAATTGTATCAGAGAAAATCACAGGAATAGTAACTGAATTCATAAAGTCAGATATTATCAGATGAGGGCAGCACTTTAAAGGAAAAACTGCAATTCCGTTAAAAAATATTTCTTTGCAGTTTTCTAAAGCAGCATTTGCCAAATCAGCGATCTTCAGATACTGGGTCTTAGACACAATCCAACAAAAAAGATTCCTGTGTCAAAAACATTTGGGGAATTCAGGGAAAGGATCTGAAAATTGACACTACATAATAGGAATGCATATAATACATAATAGGAAACAAAGTTTGGAGTTTTGCCATTAAAATAAAAAAAATTGTTGAATTTTGTTTCTCTAATTTATTTGACTATTAAGTTGTTTTAATTTTTTTAAAGATTGATTTATTCATTTTAGAGAGAGAGAGAGAACATGGGCATGTGTGGGTAGAGGGGGCAGAGGAAGACAATCTTCAGGGTGACCCCCCCCCAAGTGGTGAGCCTGAGGGTGGGCTCGATTTCATGACCCTGAGATCATGACCTGAGTTGGAATCACGAGTCCAGCTCTTAAACAACAGGGCCACCCAGGCACCCCTAAGTTGTTGTTACTTTTAACCTATGAGCAGGGTTTTATACGTTTTTTTTTCTTCTATGAAGCGCCATATAATAAATACTTGAGGCTTTATGGGCTGTGTGGGTCTCTGGGGTAACTACCTGATTCTGCTTTTGTAAGACAAAAGCAACCTTAGATCTTAAGCAAAAAACTGAGTGACGGTGTTCTGATAAAACTTCACTGAAACAGCCCATGGGCTGAATTTGGTCTTTGTGCGGTAGTGGGGCCAAATCCTGCTGAAAACATGCAGAGAAACTCTTGGAATTCTTGAGAAAAGCCCTTTATTCCTATAGAGCAAACTCTCTAGAAGTTAGCTTTCAGGATGCAGCCCCTCCTCTTTGGCGACCTTCATCCTTGACGAGTATGTGGTGGTAAAGGAGGACACGATGAAGAGAACCCCTCTGTACAGAGAAATCAACTCTATCCTCCCTTCTACTCATGCCAGGGCATTGATAGGACCGCTAGGTCCTGGGCAGCTATAGGGAAAATGCGCCTGGTGCTTCTGCTGCTCTCCGTGGACTTTATGATTCACTGTGAGTGTTGGTGATAATTTGCAAATGGCAGGGATTGCAGGCTAGCACACAGAATAAAATGCATGCTATCCTTGCCACATGTGCATGAAGAATGTTTCCAAGGAGACTAAACGGACAAAAAGGTTTTGGTTACAGGTGTCAGGAAAGGCTTCATGTCAGAGAAAGTAGTGCAGAGAAACTTGAAAAGATTGTGCATGGCCTTCAGCACGCAGTTAGTTCCCCAGAAGCTTGGACCAGGAGAGGGCATAGGTTTGGGTGGAAGGGCACAGGGTGGGGGCGGGGGGGAGGGCAGAGGCAGTGGCAATGGGGCAGCATGGCCCTTGTGCACAGACAGGTGGCAGAACATAGGTCTTAAGACTGAAAAGTAAGTCTGGATCAACAAGACACTTGAGGTCCAAGAGACATGCCAAGCCCCTGAAGGATATCAGCAGGTAGAGATGCAATTTACCATTTGCCCTCATGCGAGGGTCATGCTTGTCTGTGTTGCCTGATGATGCTGTGTGTATCGTCTGTGCTAAGTTGTGGCATAAAGTGTACTCAACATGCGTCAGGAGGTTTTGAGTGTTTTAGAGACCAATAGAGCATAATCTAGACATTTGGGATTGAGTGAATATAAGTAATAGTTAAACCAACAGCACATCCCTCCATACCCCAGGACAAATCCACTATTGGGCAGGCCGTAGCATGTTTCCAGCAGTGCATGCTTGTCAGAGATCTGGGACGGAGGCTCTGATCTTCTTCCTCATTTCTGGTGTGGCCATAAGGTATGTGCTGCTCTTACAGCCCTGTGCCTAATCCTTGCTTGGAGCAAGAAGAGGGCCAGGTTGTTTCTGGGGTGAGAACCCGCTTCACTGGGGGGGGGCTGGACTTGCACCACCAGATCTTTCCACTTAAATTCAGTGGCCCAGAAAGCGGTCGGATGGTCACTCTGTGTCCTTTGCAACAGAAATGGGAAAACACCTGTTTAGGCATTTCTCCTGCCCATGTAAGGAGTGAAAGGGTATGAGAGCATGCAGAGATGCAAAGGGACAGCCATTGGAATTTTTAAGTATTCTGTGAGCTTTTTCAGAAGATGATTTTAGACAAACTATACCCTTTATTTATGTTCAAGATGAATAAATATAACCTGATAAACTTATACAGAGAGAAAAGGAAAAAAAATGTCTTTTGAAATATGTTAAACAAAGCTCTGTGAGATTCACACGACATAACTGGAAACTATTCAACTCAGACATGGCAAAATAGTCAAAGCTTTTCCATTTGAGATGATGTGAGCATCTTTTTGTTTGTTTGTTTGTTAGTCACCATACAGTGCATCATTAATTTTTGATGCAGTGTTCCAAGATTCATTGTCTGCGTATAACACGCAGTGCCCCATGCAATCTGTGCCCTCCTTAATACCCACCACCAGGCTCCCTCACCCCCCTCCCCTCTAAAACCCTCCATTTGTTTCTCAGAGTCCACAGTCTCTCATGGTTAATCTCCCCCTCTGATTTCCCCCATTTTACTTTTCCTTTCCTTCTCCTAATATCCTCTGTGCTACTCCTTATGTTCCACAAGTGAGTGAAACCATATAATTGACTTTATCTGTTTGACTTATTTCACTCAGCATAATCTCCTCCAGTCCCATCCATGTTGACACAAAAGTTGAGTATTCATCCTTTCTGATGGCTGAGTAATAGTCCAATTTATAGATGGACCACATCATCTTTATCCATTCATCTGTTGAAGGGCATATCGGCTCTTTCCACAATTTTGCTATTGTGGACATAGCTGTATATTAGCATCTTTTTTTAGATTTAAGGTGTATTTGTGGTTTATGAGTGACTTATTTTGATATGGAAGGGGTACAAAACTGAGACTCTGCAGCCAGAGCCAAGCTGGGCTTGCTTGACTACCACACACATGCGATTTGCTTATACTGAACGGTGCTCAGCCCCACGGGACATCAACGTCCCTTTCATCATCTCTGAAATGAGCATAGGGATGACCGCCCTTCACCCTGTGTAGGTTTGTTGCAAGACCCCGGTGAGGTGGTATTTTTAAAATTGCTTCATCGACAGTAAAATACTCCCTATCCTCTCTCTTGATCTCTGCCCGTCAGCCCTCCCCCTGCCCTTCCCCATGCCTGCCTGCACAGAGCTCTCTCCAGCTCCAACACTTGAAATGATAAACAGGATCATGGAAATGCCTCCAGGGCCCCTGCGGTAGCTTCCACCACTAGGTTTGTTTTTTCTACTTAAAGCAAATTGAATCACGCCATTAGGTGCTGCTTCTTTAATGATTACATCTTTTTCTCACTTCAGAAGCTTTTATACCTGACCCCAGAGCCTCTGAAAGCCTGTCACATATCCTCAGATGTTACTCTGTTTGTATGAACGTGGAAGTTCATATATCAAAATTAGAGAGACCGTAGTGGAGGCAGTTCTGTCTTGTAATATAATGAGTGTCTGGATCATTATTTTGGGCCATTAAGAATAAGGAGGATTTCTCTCACTAGGTAACTGAGGAGTTATGGATCTTTGAAATGTGGAAGGTCAATGATACTCCCCCAACTTACTCCTATCTGATATCTCTTCACACCCATCGCATCAGTAAGATTAACATTCACAGAGCAGATCAGAAATGCAGACCTAGCCCTCATCACCTCTAGTTGTACACAATTTTTGTAAATCACTGAGTGTCTCCTCTAGAAGAAAATAAAATAATAAAACTATATATATACACATATTTATATATGATTTTAAATGTAAGTGTTTTTAAAGTGGCAGAGTATAATAAATTTACCAATAGCCAGCATAATACACGTTTTTGATGATTTTCTATACATGCACTCTGATCTACTTTATTGTGTGTGCTAGACCCTCTATAATGAAAGTAACCATGAATATAACTCAAATTAGTATATGCAATAAAGTAAGTTTACTGACTTATGACTCTGACCATCCAGAATTCTTTAGGAAACGATCGATCCAAGGGCTTTGTGATTGCCCTGCATTTTGAGACCTGATGTTAGTGTGACATCTGCACTCTCCACGGCCTGTGTGGTTCCAGATTTCTGTCCTTAGCCTTCCCAACAAAGTCCCCAAGACTTCTCCATCCAGCCCATCTATGTCAAACCCCCCACCCCCAAATCCCCTCTGAATCAGCCAGTAACTATAGCCAGTACTTATTGGTTTAGCTCAGGTCACAAGCTCCACATCTGGAATGAGCTAGCCGTCAGGATGCCCAGGTCACAGACTGGGAGACTCTTGAATACAGAGGAAGGATGCCAGGTGACAGGAGCTATAGTGCATTCTACTTCCATAAGAACAGGTCAGTATTACGTGTGCATATTTAGTGTCTGGATTTTAACACCC
>ML107371.1:52544-73583 GCA_003697995.1 Taxidea taxus jeffersonii | reverse complement strand
ATCCCAGGATCCTGGGATCATGACCCAAGCCGAAGGCAGAGGCTTTAACCCACTGAGCCACCCAGGGGCCCCAGTAATCTTTATTTTTTTTTAGAAGATTTTATTTAGGGCATCTGGGTGCCTAAGTTGGTTAAGCAACTGCCTTTGGCTCAGGTCATGATCTCAGAGTCCTGGGATCAAGTCCCACAATGGGCTCCTTGCTCAGTAGGGAGTCTGCTTCTCCCTCTGACCCTCCCGTCTCATGCTCTCTCTCTTTCTCAAATAAATAAATTAGATTTAAAAAAATATTTTATTTATTTGTGAGACAGAGAAAGAGAGCACAATCAGAGGGAAAAACAGGTTTCTCATGGAGCAAGGAGCCAGATGCAGGACTCGATCCCAGGACCCTGGGATCATGACCTGAGCCAAAGGCAGCTGCTTAAAGAATGGAGCCACCTAGGTGTCCTGTTTTTCTAGTAATCTTTAAAATTTAGCTCTACCTCTATACTTTAACTGAAGTTCTGATATATCTGTAGCATTAATATATTCTCCTTTGATTCTACTCTGATATGGCCTATGTTATAGAATCAGAAAATGTAAGTGTGTAATTCTGGATTATCTGCACATATGCATACTTAAGAGGCTATGCTCTCCATTATTTATTTTTGTAAACTTCCTTTCTTGAATAAACCCCTCTGCACTCAGAAAATACAGTCAGTTTCCCAAGGTTCCCCTGAGCTCATGTCCACAGCAGTAGCAGCATGGAACGAAGGGTACTGACTGTGGCCATCAGGCCAGGGACTCTGTCTGGCTCCAGTGGGGCAACATCTTCTGTGGTGACCCACCTGGGCCTCCCAAGCCTGTTCCTGACTCAATCACCCTCTTATGGGAAGGAAGCGCGTGCACTGCCATTTCTTCCAAGGATTCTGTTGGTGAGTCATTGTCTTTTCTTGGCCTGTCCCAGCCTACCACTTGTCAAGTCTGAAACACCTCCCAGCACTCTGCACCAACCTTCTCCTTGGCAAGTAATGGCTGAGGACTTTGTGCAGTTTACATGCTCAAGTCTGGGGGATTTTAAGTTAATTCTTTAAAAATGCCATTTGCTTTCCTGTCTTCTAGCAAGGTAGACTTTGACATGTGTGATGGACTTCTTAGGAAATGGGATGTGGCTGATACTTGGCTTGCAGACCAGCGGGTTTTCTTCTAAGGACCTGCCACCCTGTCGCCCTCGCGTTAACCGATGACTGTTTGATTAAAGGCTGGAGGCTGTTTTTTGGTTACTAGATAAACTACCCTGTAAAGGTATCGGTGCTTGTCTTTCCATTCTGATAGCTTTCATTCTTTCATTCTTGTTCACCTTTGACCCAGAACCCAGCCCTGACAAATGAGGCTGTTTTATGCAGAGAAACAACAGATAAATTACCTTGTTAGAATAGCCCTAGTAGCTTTAGTAGGAATGATACCTTGTGCTTTATAGTTTCCAAAATGCATGTTTTTATACCTGTGTTAAAGTAATTACATAAGACCCTTCCTCCAGTAAACTCAGAATTGGTTTTGGCTAAACTCAGGTAGAATAAATGACAGTGTTCACTCTAAAGGTAGGAAAGAAGACCAAAAGAAGTGATGAGAGTTCTCTTGTCTCAGGTCCCCCATTTCTTTTTTTTTAAGTTGGCCCCATGCCCAGTATGGAGCCCACTGTGGGGCTCAAACTCATGACTGTGAGATCAAGCCCTGAAATGAGATCAAGAGTCAGATGCTTAACCGACTGAGCTCCTTTCAGGAGGTGCTTCTTTCAGGTTCCTCCAGATGTGAATGTGGGTCACTTTGGTAATTGGTTGCAGAAATATATGTCTCAGTATGATTTGGGGGCCCCCACAAAAGGAAACACCAGTAACTTGTTAAAATGCCAAGTTTTGGGGACGCCTGGGTGGCTCAGTTGGTTAAGCAGCTGCTTTCGGCTCAGGTCATGATCCCAGCGTCCTGGGATCGAGTCCCACATCGGGCTCCTTGCTCGGCAGGGAGCCTGCTTCTCTCTCTGCCTCTGCCTGCCTCTCTGTCTGCCTGTGCTCGCGCGCTCTCTCTCTAACTAATAAATAAATAAAATCTTAAAAAAAAAAAAAATTAAAAAAAAAATGCCAAGTTTTGAAGGCTGTGAGGCAGGTAGTGAGGAGTGGCAGGGTGGGGTTCAGGGACTGGGATAGAACTTTTTTTTCTTTACTGACAAAGGGCAGTGGTTCATTTATCTGATATTCTACTTGATGAACTTAGATAATGTCTTAGCTGTGATAAAGTATACACACTACCTTAATTCACTTTCTTTTGAAGTTGTTGATAGTGGGATTCAGCAATGTGAAGGCCTTGTCATTGGAGCTCACTTAGGCAATTTTACAAAGTTTCAAGTAAAAGCAAAATTAGGTAAAAGAGGCTGGCAAAGTATTGTAGTTGACACGAAAAGTAAATATGTGCTTACATTTAAAAGAAAGGATGTTTAAATATTTTTGTATTTCTTAATATTTATTTTCTTTTTATTGTGGTAAAAATAACACAACATAAAACACACATACCAAAACATCACATGACATAAACACAGAGCATAAAAATTTCCATCTTAACTGTTTTTAAGTATACAGTATAGTAGTGTTAACTATATGCACATCATTAGGCAACAAATCTTTAAAGCTTTTTTATCTTGCAAAACTGAAACTCTATGCCAAATAACTCTCCGTTTTCCTCTCCCCCAGCCTCTGGAAACCACTTTTGTACTTTTGATGAGTTTGACTACTTTTATCTCCCATTTTCGAATCATGCAGTATTTGTCTTTTTGTGATTGGCTTATTTCAGTTAGCGAAATGTTGTAGGTTATCCACGATGTAGTACATGAGAGGGTTTCTTTCTTTTTAAGCTGAATCATATCTCATTATAAGTCTATACCACACTTGCTTTCTCCATTCATCCATCAAAAGACAATAGGTTGTTACTGCCTCTTGGCTGTTGGGAATAATGCTGTAATGAACATGGGTGTAGAAACAGCTCTTTGAGATCCTGTTTTCAACTTCCTGGATATATACCCAGTAGTGGGATTGCTGGATCATATGGTGATTCTGCTTTTAATTTCTTGAGGAGCCTTCATACTGACTGGCTTTCCATAATGGCGGCATCATTTGACTTTCCCAGTGACAGTACACAGTGGTTTCAGTTTCCCTGTGTCCTTTTGGGTACTTGTTATTTCCTTCTTTTTTTCTTTTTTCTTCTTTTGAGAGTGGCCATCCTGATGAATGTGAGGGGAATGTTTAAACATTTTTGAGGGGTTTCAGATAACTCTCTAAATTTGAAGTTCTAATCTTTTACCTCCTTAGGCTGTCCATAAATAATTACTTATGTGGACAATGTAAATAGTTGTTTTCAGCCTCATGAGTTGCATACAGGGCCTTTACCAATAATAATAGATCAAGGATTCATTAGTTTGTCATAATAATAATGACTCTGTCAGTTTTTGCAATGTGCCTCACAGTGTTCTAAGTGATTTACGTTGACTGTTCTATTTAATTCTTCCATTATCCCAAGGAAGTAGATGCTACTATTATAGTATTCTTAGAGTATCTTATTTATATACATGGAACTTGAGTCACCGACTAGTAATGGCCCCAAACTCAATTGGGTGTCGGGCAGCCTGAACCCAGAGCCTTACCTCTCATTACCCTGCCTTGCATGTTTTTTTAAGCTTTTAAAGCATTGAATAATTTTAGACTGAATTTTTCTTGAGAGATTTTAGTCCATGGGCAAAATTTTCCATTAAGTTGATAAAATAAAATAAAAATGGGGAATTAAGAATATTCCCAAAGTTATGATTAGATAATATTAAAGGCTTTTTTAAAAAGGAGACAGTCAGAAGTAAGCCTTAAAAAGAACTGTTTTTTTTTTTAAATAATTCATTTTTAGAACCCCCCTACGTATGAAATGTGAGAGTAGAGCTCTTCAGTACCATTGTATCCGTTTTCTACCTCAGTTCCCTGGATTTTTATCTTCTGACCCTCATTTCGCTGCTGGATTTTTAGTTGTTAGTTTTAGATTGATTCCAAGAATGTACCTTCATACTCACCACTGGTAATACCTCACTGACTCTTTAATTCTTGATTTTAGAAGGAAAGAAGCTTATTTATTCTCTTGTTTTGATGTGATGGTGATTGTATAAACTTTGTGACTACAACAGAGGGCAACTCTTTTTTTCTTATGATGAGTACTAGTCAAAAAAAAAGGGGGTGGGATTATCTGAATAGATCTGAATTTTTTTTTAAGACTTTTATTTATTTATTTGACAGAGATCACAAGTAGGCAGAGAGGCAGACAGAGAGTGTAAGGGCCTATTTAGCCAAAACAAAACATCTCCATTTCGGTTGAATAGCCATTTTGTTGTTTATGCAGTAAAATGTAAACGGACCTGCCCCCCCACCCCCTTACTTAAAAACAAGTCCTGGAAACCAGTCCCAGGTAACAAAGCCCAAATACAAGGGTGGGTCAGGCCAGGTGGAGGTATCCAATCAGTGGGGGCGCATACTGTCTCCCTAGCTATCAAGGTGTGTGGAGCCTGCCCTTTGGGCACCAATTCTGACCAAGGTGATAGGCTAGTTCAAATGTCTATTATAGGGTCAACTGTAACTCAGTTGGTCACTTATGTGTGACCTAGCCTGACTGTGCAGTTTTTCTCTGTGTCATTGGCCACCTGTGCGTGGCCAGGACCAACCACATGGCCTTTGCCCTTAAAAGCCAGTCTGTAAGGCAGAGAGGGGTCGCCTCTTTGTAAGAGACGGCCCTGGCCGGTCAGTTTGATTTTCGATGCTTGGCGCAAAATAAAGCTTTGCTTGACCTTCGCTTTGTATCAGTCTCACTCCTTTGATTACGGACCCAACAAGAGGAAGAAGCAGGCTCCCTGTTGAGCAGAGAGCCCGACTCGGCGCTCGATCCCAGGACCCCAAGATCATGACCTGAGCCGAAGGCAGAGGCTTAACCAACACTGAGCCAGGTGCCCCTAGATCTGTATTTTTAAAGAAAGAACTATATTGTTTGGGATTAAATCTTTTTTATTTTGGTTTGAACAAACTTAATGAGACAACCGTATTCTAATAGACTTTTTTTTAAAATATTTTATTTATTTATTTGACAGACAGAGATCACAAGTAGGCAGAGAGGCAGGCAGAGAGAGAGAGGGAAGCAGGCTCCCAGCTGAGCAGAGAGCCCAATGTGGGGCTCCATCCCAGGACCCTGGGATCATGACCTGAGCTGAAAGCAGAGGCTTTAACCCACTGAGCCACCCAGGCGCCCCTCTAATAGACTTTTTAATAAAGGCATAGCTCAGGGCGCCTGGGTGGCTCAGTCGGTTAAGCATCTGACTCTTAATTTCAGCTCAGGTGGTGATCTCAGGGTTGTGAGATGGAGCCCCCATGTCGGCACCCTGCTAGGTGTGGAGCCTACTTGGGTTTCTCTCCCTCTGCCCCTCCCCCAATAAATAAATACATAAATGCATAAATAAACATATGCATAGGTAATAAATAAAAAATAAAAAGGCACAGCCGAGTAATAATACAAAAAGAAAAGAGGAGGATTTAGTACACAGGAATTTTTGGTTAATTTAGAATTTGAGCCTGAAATGTGAACATACCTTGACAGTGAGTCTGGAAGCAGAGCCAAGTCTGCATTCTGATACCATTTTTCAGTGCAAACTATTAACATAGTTTTCATTTGAAGAAGATCAGAAGCAAGTACAAGAATCTTCAAAGGAATGAATCTAGCCTGAGATTTTGTCCTTGATTGCACCTTTTCTTTTCCTTTTGCCTCCAAAGCATCTTCACTACTCCCAGGGTACCTCCTCGATTCTGGAACGCCCTCACTGTCCCCCAGAGGCTTCAGATTATGTTTTATATGGAGAACCATTTCAAATGTTACAGATATTTAAAGTGAAAGCCCTCCAACTCCTCCTTCCATTTGCTCTTCTGGGATGTTACCAGTTTACTAAGATTTCTTTTGTAATGTCTGCACCTAACTTGTAGGAAGCTACTTTACAGGATTGGAAGTAAGAAAGGAGATAATGGGTAAGACTGTGAAGTGTTTTGTATCATTGCAGCCTTTTGTCCGTATGTTTTTAGACCAGAGCTCTGTAAACCAAGGCCCAGTGCCAGAATCATTTTGCTAAAGAAAGTGCTATTGGAACACAGTCACACCCTTTCTTGTGTAGTCAATGGCTGCTTTTATGCCTCTGTGGGATGGCTGAGAGTCACAGTAGAGACTGAATGACCTTCGAAGCTGAAATATTTACCTATCTGGGCCTTTAAGGGAAAAAACTGGTTCACCCCTGCTGTTCCGTGAAGGAGTGAGAGCTGAGCAGGTATCCCCTTGGGGGGAGGCACTGCCTGACCCACCTCTCCTGGACCATCGGCACACAGGAGACCCCCACTCTCCCCTGTTATGTTTGCCCCTATGCTCTTCCTCCCTGAGGAAATGCCAGGCACTTCCCTGCAGCCCCTATCATAGATGGTCAAGTGCACGGGTTTTGTTTCAGAGAGGGGAGCTTTCGTGGCTCTCATCTCGGTGTTCCTTGTTTTCTTCCACATCCAGTAGGTAGTCCCGTCTGAGCTCCCTGACCCTTGGGGTAATTAGTGGTTGTGGTCTTTTGAATATTTGTTTGCTCGTACTTCTTATAATATGCCTGTGATGTGGATATCAAGTCTATGCCTTTTGGCTTCCTTGTACCAGGCAGGATGAAGGTCTCTGCCTCGCATTTCCTTCCCTCTGCCCTGAGTACTAGCTCCTGCCACTTGCAGAGCCTCTTTAGCTCTTCTGCTTCCCAAACCCCGTCCCTGAGTATAATCATAATGTTGTAATTCTAGCTGAGAATCAGTGTTCCTTCTGTATCAGGTGCTCTGCTCAGCACCTTGAAATCTGTCTTGAATTCTTAAAATCTCATTTGATTTTCACAGCAATGCCATAAAGGTATCCATTGGTGCAACCCATTACCATTTCATTTCTGAAGAAGGTAACTTCAAAAAACTTGCTCTGACTCCTACAGAATATTGTTGAACCAGCACTTGAATCCTATTCGACTCCTGTCTTATAATCATTGTTCTAGTGCCTCCTACAGTTTAAGTACAGAGCAGTTACCATCACTGTGTCCCACAGGATTTCCCCAAATCTGTACCAGTGTTGGAGGATGCAGATAGATACTATTGAATACATCAACTTGATCTTGAAAGAAGGAAGTCTCTAATACCAGTATGTCATTTCTGACAAAGTTCTTGGCACATCGATGGCATTCAAGAACAGAGGCATTTAAGACAATATTAGGAAAAGATGTGCTTGCTTTTACTTGTGAAAGGTACAAGAAATACTTCAGGATTGCTATGAAGTCATACTCGTATTTAAGAGTCAGTTGCTTTTGGAGCACCTGGCTGGCTCAGTTGGAAGAGCAATTAACTCTTGATCTCAGGTTCATGAGTTTGAGCCCCACATGGAGTGTGGAGATTATTTTAAAGAAAATTTAAAAACTTAAAGAAGAGGCAGGTGCTTTGTCATATAGAATATGATCCTAATGCCTCTATACTTGTCATATGAACTGCTTATACCATTTGAGAACTGCCACTGCCTAATGTGCATTTCTATTCAAAACAAGGGGCTACATTAGATTTTGTTAGCTTTTTTCTTTCTTGGTTTAGTCCTATGGTTTTTGGTTTTTTGTTTTTTTAAGATTTTATTTATTTATTGACAGACAGAAATCACAAGTAGGCAGAGAGAGAGGAAGGGAAGCAGCTCCCTGCTGAGCAGAGAGCCTAATGTGGGGCTCGATCCCAGGACCCTGGGATGCTGGGACCACGACCTGAGCGGAAGGCAGAGGCCTCAACGAACTGAGCCACCCAGGTGCCCCTTAGTCCTACGTGTTAAACAGATAAGGAAACTCATCAAAGTTGTTCCAAATATGTAGGTAGAGAAAGAACATGTACAAGTTGATGTTGAATACCAAGCATAGCATGTTTGCTTAGGTAGAACATCTTCCTTGTGGCAGGGGTATTGTTTGAGCTTTTTTATAAATACTCCTGTGACACCATCCCTACTCTCTTGGAGCTTAAAATCGGAGATGTTGTGGCTGCACATATCACATAGGGTCTGCAGAAGACCTAGTTGCCCTTTCCAAGAAGATGTCATCACATCAAAGTGAAAAAACATTGAATTTTTCGTTACCCTGGATGAGAGATACTTGTATTTTCCATCATCTTCGTCAGTGAGTGTGTTTTTATTACACACTTACTCCCTTCTTAAATGCATTTCAGAGCACACCCTGCTGAGTATGGATTACTTTTTTCTCCTATCATGAACAATAGCCTTATTTTGGGATCTTTAAAATGCATTGTTTACAACCTGACACCTGTTGCTTTGGTGACATGGTCTGTTTGGTTTCTGTGGAATTAAACTGGCCACAAACCATAGTGGTACAGAGACAAGTTGAGGGATTTCTTTTTGAGGTGTTGAGAGATTCCATTCCCCAAAAGCAACCCTATCCTGTCCCACAGCTGCCCTTGTACCATAAGTCTGACAACAGCAAGACAATGCCAAGATCCACGCTTATCTTACCGCTCCAAGGCATCAAGATTTCCTTTCCAACCAGCAACAATAGCAACAACGACAGCTACACAAAGCACACTCTCAGAAGATAGGAATTTCATTTTTTTATTTCTATTCCAAATAGCACTCAATAAATTACTTTTGAAAGATTGGAGTCCAGCAGCATTGCATCATAGTTAAGAGCACGGACGTTGGATCTAGAGTGCCTGGGTTCGCATTCTGGCTCAGGCACATGTTAGCTATGTGATTCTGGGTATGTTACCTCTTGTCTCAGCACCTTGATTCTCTCATCTGCCAAATGGGTTTCATATCTGTAAAACTCATAGAGTAGTGCCTCGCACTTAGTGTTTATTAGAGGCATTGATATGAAATTTTAATGGGTGCATCTAGGGACCATTGGACTGGATGTTGGGATATTTGAATTTGAGTTTTTTTATTTTTATTATTTTTTTAAGATTTTATTTTTTTATCTGAGAGAGAAGGAGAGTAAGAGCAGGGGGAGGGGCAGAAGGAGAGGGAGAAGCAGTCCCCCCCCTTAGCAGGGAACCCAGATGCAGGGCTCTATCCTAGAACCCCTAGATCACAACCTAAGTCAAAGGCTAAGCTGACTGAGCACCCAGGTGCCACGATGTATGAGTTTTAGTCTTTTTTTTTTTTTCTTCTTTTTTTGCAATTAACTCGTCCATATCTTTGTAAGGAAGTTCCAGCGATCATAGGTTAATCAGTACATATTTACTTGTCTGTGATATTTATAAAACAAGGAGGCTGAACCAACTGGAAATTAGGTTTTTCTCAAAGTCTAATATCCTTTAAGTTTGTGTTGCTTAATACCCAATGATATATTGTCGGTAGATTCCTCTCAGTTTTATTCTGTCTCATTGACTATCCTTAGCTTTTTATGATGAATAATTTGGGGCTAAATATTAGAATGAGGGAACGAGGAATAGGATCTCTAAAAATCAAGTTGACAGGTACTGAGTGGCTTCCTGTGGGTCATTGACTTGACCACACCTTCTTTTGGACACAAGGAATTCTGAGGGGTGTAAGTTCCTATCCTCGAGGAATATACAGTTGGAACAAGAGGAGGTTGATTCAGTAGACACAGACAATAAAGTATGTTGAGTTCTAAGAGAAAGACCCACCTGCAGATGAGTGAGAGATGAATTAGTTACACCTGTAAGGACTTGGTCTTGTGGGCTCTGGTAAAGCTTCCTTGAAAACACAATAAAGGAGGCACATGAAGAGGACCAGCAGGAACAATAATGCTGCTTTCTAGGAATTTGGAGCATGTACAGGGTACATGTCAGACAAGGGAGTGGGCTTGGGATAGGAGTAGAAACTGACCTAAGACTGTGGGAAGGGATAAAGCCGAGGTGGGATTTTGAAGAGCTTGGCAAATCCTTTGCCCTCGATTATAATCAGATTACGCCCAGTGAGACACAACGTATGAGCTCTGTGGAGTGACAGGGAATGCACGCAAGGAGCTGTGGTTGATGTCTCAGAAATTCGCTTCTTAGACAATTTGGTGCTTTAAAAAAATGGCTTAAGTTATTATCTTTCTTTCTCTCCTCCTAGTATCTATAAAATATAGCCACGTACAGCGGAATTATTGGCAAGGCCAAGTTTTCCTTCGGCTTCTCTGGGTGAATGGCATATTCATTTTCACACTCTTATGTAAGCTGAGGAAGGTTGTTTTGTAATATTCCCAAACTCAGGTTTAGGTCTTAGAGTGAAGGTATTTAGTAATTGATGAAATCTTACAATGTCTCTCCATTTTGAGTAATAAAGGTAAAGCAACTAGTTCAAGTTCACATGGCTAATGAATGGCAGAGCTCTAATTTGGACCTTCATCTACCATTTCTCTTCTCCTTCTCCTCTCCTCCTCTGCCTTTACTCGTTCATTTCCAGGTGTCTTCCTAAACCCTATGCAAGTAGTATGTTAAGGTAGGACATGGAATGGGCATACAATATTTTTTTCCACCTTTTATTTGAGATGAATATGCTAAGGACCTCGTGTTGAGTCAATAGTTGTAGAGTTAAGGCAATAAAGGAATGTCCATGTTTGCAAATTTGAGAGAAACTAAGGTAGGATATGTTTTGTTTAACCTGGAAAAAAATATCAAAGCTGAATAATTTCACCTCCATTTTACAATGCTGTTTTTCTGCCAGTCTATTTTTTTATTTTTTTATTTTTTTTTAGAGAGAAAGAGAGAGAGAGAGAGAGCACATGAGTTGGTGGGTGAGGAAGAGGGAGAGAGAGAATCTTAAGCAGGTTCTACAGTCAGTGTGGAGCCTGATGTGGGGCTCAATCTCACAACCCTGAGATCATGACCTAAGCCGGAATGAAGAGTCAGCTGCTTAATGGACTGATCTACCTAGATGTCCCCCTGCTAATCTATTTTTTTTAAAGATTTTATTTATTCATTTGACAGACAGAGATCACAAGTAGGCAGAGAGACAGGCAGAGAGAGAGGAGGAAGCAGGCTCCCTGCTGAGCAAAGAGCCCGACATGGGACTCGATCTCAGGACCCTGAGATCCATGACTTGAGCTGAAGGCAGAGGCTTTAACCCACTGAGCCACCCGGGCCCCCCCCCGCTAATCTACTTTTAGTTTAATTCAACAGGTCAGTACAATCTTGTGGTTAGATATATCATCGAGAGAGATGGTTGGTACCCACTATAAGCTCAGTGGCCCACCCAGTACAGTTCACTGGATGATGAAACCAGAGTGTATGGTCTTGGTCTCCAGTCAGTAGACATTTCTTGGACTTTATGAGCCTGCCTGCTTGTAGGCTTCCTTCTGATCTTTTCATCCTTAAAGACAAGCCGTCAACCTATTTGCATGTGGGAACTAAGCCTGAGCCTCATTGTGAAAACACAACAGCCCGTGCCAGTATACTATTATGGCTCCTGTATACTCTGTGATTCTCAGAATTTAATCCTAAAGAACCTGAAAGAACCAAATATCAAAAAGACTTGCTATACCCTATCTTCCACCTCATATTTTTAGAAGGTAGAAGGGCAGCAAAAAGGCAAAGAATGTGCAACTCTGGCATAATCCTGTATGTGAAATTGCTTTGCTAAGAGCCAGGTGTGACCGTTTACTGGAAGTGACGCTCCTTTCCTCCTACCTCAGGATGCCACAGGCTCCACGTCACAAGTGACTTGCCTCCCCTTTGGAGTTCTGACACCACCATTCCTTCTCACACTTTTGGGCATCCTCTTTTAGGGCTTGAGGCAGATTCTCAAAATGTCATCAGTGATCTGGAGATCTTTGAAATTTGAAGGTAAATGTGAAATTTAATAATGGACAGACATCATTTGGCCCCATGTCTTGTGATAAAGAAGGCAGTCAGATGTTTTGTGGGAATATGAATGAAATGTATTTGGACCGCGCCCTCTTTTACACCTTATAAAGTGACTCTAGTGACAGTTCTAAAGGGAGCTTCAAAAAGTGTCAGAGCAATCCCTTGGGAACAGGTTTTTGTGTCCTTAGGTAACTTATTTTGAAGTCTAACTTGGGAATCTTTGTAAAAACTTAAAAAGTCTGTGCATTGATGGAACTTTGACTTTTTTGCTAGAGATATGTAATCAGTTTTTGTCCCATGTTACAGAATCCCAGATATAGAGACAATTTCAATTTCAGGTGGAATGGGCAGAAAGTAGTGAGGAAAAAAGTGGCATTAATAATAAGACAGAGAAAAACAAAAACAAACATAAACACAAAAAACAAGAAAGAGAAAGGAGTGAAAGGGGAAGTTGTATTGCTGTATGGAAAAACCTTTACTATGAAACAGTAGAGGGTTTTCTTTCTTTTTTTTATATTTTTGATCATTTAAAGCAAAAATACTACAGGTTATTGGCTGCATGTTTTTAATGCTCTGTAATTGTGTACCGAGCCAAATGCCATTATTTTAAAATCATTTAATGTTGGAAAACAATTGGATAAACCCCACTTGGAGTGCCCTGTGGGTCATCTCAAGCCATTTGGTTCTGTTAATGAAATTAAAACAATTGGGGGAAATAAACAAATGCTTTCAAATGGGTTTTACAATTATGATGTCTGTATGTGTGAAAAAGAGGACGACTCTTAGGCACTACATAAAGCCAAATGCATCATTCCCGTGTATGAGTGATGTGAGTTGGGAGTAAGGATTTGACATATATTTTTATTTTGAGATGCCATGCTAATTTACATCATTCAGCCCTTTCACTGCCAAACTGTAAAAGTCCATTAAGTGACTGAAAGGAATATACAAATTATCCACTGGCACTCCAGGCTGGAACTTCACATACACCCTGTTATTCTCTCCGCCAGCTAGCTGCAAGATTCTATTAAGCGGTAAGTGAGAAAATTATATTGCCTACAAACTAATTGTACAAAAGACTCTGAAATAAGTAATCAGAGCCCAAGACTTTCTGAAAGGCTGCCAGGAGATATTATAAATTGCTCCATCATTCTTGTCAGCCTGCTTTAAAAACCCAGAGCTTCCATGTTCATTTGGTTCCCTCTGCAACAGAGCTCGCTTCCCCAGCTCTTGACAGAACTGGGAAAATTCCAGTCGTGTCCTCAGTAGTTGCCCAGTTCAGTCCCTGGTGCCGTCTAACAAATGTGTCCCAGGAAATAGCAAGATGTAATCCAAGAAAACTCCGTGTGTGAAGTGAGGATCCTTGCTTGTGAACAATAACTTCTGTATCCCCCTGATGGACTGTCCAGTGTTCACATTTCAGGTGCCCACTGTTGCTATTGGAAATATTTCCATGTAGTTTCCACTTTTCGTGAATCGAAGGAAAACAAGGGCCCAGTAGAGATCATGTGGTCTGCTGGGAGTAATGTCTTTGAGCCATTACCAAAACAGATGTAACATTATTATCCAGGTGCTTGGGGCAGCACACTGCTAGGATAAAATGGTTATTTTGTTGTGGTTGTTGTTGTTGCATAGAAGAAGCACCAGGGAAGGTATTTCAAGGGCAGAATCTGTGTAGACTCTAACAGGGATCAAAGACTTTGTTGGGTGGGAGGTTGTAGCCAACAACGATGAACTAAGTAACTCAAAGGGAGGGCTTTGAAATTAGAGAGGTTTTCCTCCAGCGCATAAGTTCTTTAGAATAATGTTGATTTGTTTTTCAAGATACAAACCAGTGTTACTTAGTGAAATCAAGGTTATCACTCATGTATGTCAAAACTAATTTATTGAAATTTGGCCGGAGGATACCTAATTCATCGTAAACAATTTCTATACTCTTAAGCTGAAAATATATCATTTGTGAAAACATTCAAGGCCGCTATAATTTCCATCCATTCACAGTGAAATTTTTACAAAACATGTTTCATTGCCTGTAGTTTTGGAAAGATTTCTTACCCCAATGTAGTTATTTATTCATTTTTCACAGCATAGTTCAGTCATTCCACTCCTAGGTTGAAAATTCATTGACTTTACTTTTTTTTTTATTTTAAAGATTTTATTTATTCATTAGAGAGAGAGCAAGCACACAAGCAGCGGGGAGAGGCAAAGTGAGAGGGAGAAGCAGGTTCCTGCTGAGCTCCGAGCCCGACATAGGGCTGGATCCCAGAACCTGGAGATCATGACCTGAGCCAAAGGCAGAGCTTAACCATCTGAGCCCCCCAGGCGCCCCTTCCTTGACTTTCTTAGGCATAATGTCTGCATTTGTGGGAATGCATATGTATGTGTGTGCGTGCTAGTTGTGAATCCAGAACCACCGCCCCCCACGCTAAATTGTATTGTTCCTTGCTTACATGTCTTATCTCCTCTGTAAAACTGTGGACTTCTCCAGAGCACGAACTACCTCTTTCTGTCCCAACCCAGCACATGATCCACAATTGCAGGCTCCTGGATCAGCACCAAGGATCAAGGAATGAATAAGACAAAGGCTCTCCCTCAGGAGTTCATTCTGAGGCACTATTAAAAATTTCTCTGCCTTTATGTTTCCTTTTGTAATTGAAGAATTCTGGAATGTAATGGTTAGAAAGGAAACCAGGGTACTTCTTTGTATGCGATCTGAAGTTCTCATGTGGTAATTGTACAATTTTCCTTCTGTTTTTTGAATTTAAAATCCTTACGTAATTATTCTTAGACGAGTCATTCATAGATTTAGCTATTATCATTTCATCGCTCCTAAATATTTTCTCCAATGTGACTCCAGTTCTGCGAGCATCTACTTTGTAAGTAACACTAAGTACTATAACAAGATAAAAATTAACCCTCTTAGTGCCCTCTGTTTTTTCATGTTTTATTTTCCTTTTATTCTTATGCTATTCATATCAAGATGCACTTTATTTCCTTTAAAGTCTCTTATGTTTATTTTTTTTCTTTTCACATTTTGCTCCCCAGAAGCCTTTGTATTTTTATTATTATTTTTATTATTATTATTATTATTTTGGTTTTCCCCTCAAGGATCTCTTTCTGTTTTACAATGCATTTCCATTTTTGTCAAAGTTACTTTTCAAGGTTTTGAAAAATTAATTAGACTTCCTAATACTTTTTTTTTTTTTTTCTTGCGGAATTGTTTTCCTAGTGTTCTTAATATTGCTTCCTGATGGGACAGCTGGCTCCTTTACCTTGTGGACATTACTACATTATAGCACCATAATTGGTGTTCATAGCAATGACCTTGAGATATCAAGGAAATATAAGTTTTTTTGAAACATACTATTTTGCTTATTTACTACTTTTTGGAGGAAGATTTTTCTACTGTATAAGAAATGGTCCTTGCCTCCAGGATCTTACCATCTAATGGGTAATATGCATGCAAAAAAGGTATGACAAAATCCAGCGTGTCTGTATGTGATGAGAGTACATGAAAAGATATGAGAACCAAGAACTCATTTTCTGCTATGATGGTCTGAGGGTTTTCATGAAAGATTTGAATGGAATTTGAGTGGAACAGTGAGCCTTGGAAGTAATTTTAAGAAGAAAAGAGGGGTAAAGATAGATCATTCTCAGAGGGAAGTCTGAAGGACACAGCAAAAAATGAATAAATTGACTTGGCTGCATCAGAAAGTTCATATAAGGTAATAATTGTAATGTCTGTAGATAAGTAGGTGGATGTCATATTGGAGTGGCGATTTTGTTTGCTAATCTAATATTCTGTATTTAATTCAAGGGGCCATAGAAGTAGTGATTTTTTATTTTTATATTTTTATTTTTATTTTTTTAAGATTTTGTTTATTTATTTGACAGAGAGATCACAAGTAGACAGAGAGGCAGGCGGAGAGAGAGGAGGAAGCAGGCTCCCTGCTGAGCAGAGAGCCCGATGTGGGGCTCGATCCCAGGACCCTGGGACCATGACCTGAGCTGAAGGCAGAGGCTTTAACCCACTGAGCCACCCAGGCACCCGAAGTAGTGATTTTTTTAAATTAAGGTTTTTTTGTTTGTTTGTTTTTTAAATTAAGCTGTCCTCAGAAGAGGTAAGCAGTCTGGATTCCAGGGGGGTAGAATGGAGGCACAATGCCCAGTTAGGAGATAACTGCTTTAGTCCAGGTGTGAGCTTACACAGGCCCAACTGAGTTTCCTGTCAGAAGTGTGTTCTCATGGAGGCTGAGCATAGAAATTTCAGAGGAGGAAGAACCAGTTTGAAACGAAAACTGTTTTTTTGTGGGGTGGGAGGGAGATAGTGGATCACCGTGGTAGAAGTTTCCAACATTGGGTTAAAATGTGGGTCATGCTTTAGTACTGGAAAGTAAGCAAAGTGACGATTTCATACTGACTTTCCAGGCAAAAAGGGGCAAGAAATGCTATTTGGAAGCCATTTTTCCCCCTAACTAGTTAATTGTTCATCTCTTAGAAAGCAAAGACTGAGTTTCTTTTTAAATAGGAATAGGAAGAGGTAAGGAGAGTGGAAAGTTCTGGTAGTAGAATACTAATTAACCCCTAGGAAATTACTAGCAACACTCCCTGGATGCGAAATACATTTTCAGTGATGTTTAAAGAAACTCAGCAGTGAAAAATGGTTCATCTAAAGTTTAGACTCTAAATCCTTTTATTCTCAGCCATGACCCAGCCAGTCTGCTTCTTTTGACTTATCCTTAATTTTCTGGGTATTAGTAATATCTCTGAAGAAGGTGATGGTGTGTGCCTCTGTTGATACAATTAATAATTATCTTATTATTTAACCTCTTATGTTAAAAAGTAGTTGCTTTTATTATTATAAATGCCCTGAGTTAGAATGCTAAGTGAGCCAAATAATTTTGATAGGCTTATCTCAAGTTATAATGCACAGTTTTAAAAATATATATATATTTCAGTCATGCATACTTAACCAATTTTTAGTAGTTATAAGTGGTTAGGTATTACTTCCTGTTGGATTAGCAGTTGCTGAGTAGTTGAGTCTTGGTACAATCCTGCAATCCACTAATGTGATATTTAATGAGGAGACATCAGTCTGGAGAAAGGTAGTCAATATAAATCAGTGTTTACAAAGTGTGATTAACTCTGAAATATTTCATCAATGCTGTGGTCCCAGGCAGACTCTATGCTAATTACTAGAATCTGCACATGTTTCAGGGGACTTAGACGGACCCTGAGTATTGCAAACATGGAGCAGCAAAATTGCAATTATGCTCGGACCGTCTCTGATGACAATTTATGCATTTGGTGTGATGACCTCCCCCTTCCCAAGAGGGCAATAAACAGAATGCATTTTCATTAAGATACTAATGCACTTAATCACAAGGGGAAAGGGTTAGGAAGTAAGGAAAGACCTTCAAGCACTGTGTGACAGAGCTGATAGGGGAGAGAGGCTTTATTTTAAAGGCAGCTTCTTTACAAAGCTGTAGGCAGCCTTAGAGCACATCCCACACACTGTCATTGGCATTAATTGAAAAAGAATTTCAAGTTAAAGTTTGGATCTTCTTCTGGCTATGTATGTATCACTTCAAATGTTTAAGTAGGACCATAAGTAACGTTAACTCTGACATTAAAAATATCGTTTCGAAGCAGTTTATTTTTGTTTATAATCTTCCTTGGAACTTGAGTGTTTGGAATTCATTATGCAAATACAACAAGCATGATGATGATGACCAGCATCGTCATTGTCCTCCTCGTCCTCAATAAACATTTACTAAGCAGAGAACTGTGTTGTAAGGCCTGGGTAATCGTGGCCATAAGAACCATGTCATTTCAGTCCCTGCCCTCTAGGAGCTTACTGTCAGGCCCCAGATTAGCCTGCTGATCATTTTTCACAACGGGGTTTATGCTGTTTAGTGTCACAAGGACAATAAGCCTGATACATTGGAATATTAGTAACCAATAGAAACCCAGGACTGATGATACAAGAATATGATTTTGATGTTCATGCTTTTTATGGAAATAATTTGCTTTGAAATTTTTGGGGATTCTAAAATTCTGGAAGATTGTTATTTTGCATGGGTAGACTAAGCATAATGTTTTAAAGGCTAACTTTAAACTTGATCTTTTGAGATCCTTTACCATGTATCTTCTAAATATTCAGTGCCTCTTTTTTTTTTTTTTTTCTCTGAGAGAGGGAGAGAAAGTGGCAGGGGGAGGGGCTAAGGGAGAGGGAATATGAAGCATGGGGCTCTATCTCAAGACTCAGGGATCATGATTCGAACCAAAGTCAAGAGTCAGACCCTTCACTGACTGAGCCACCCAGGTGCCCCTATTCGGTGTGTCTTACGCGGTTGCCACAGAATGTCCAGCTTCATGACGTTTGTGACAGCTTAAGGAGTGTCATGTGACTTGTTCTTTCGAGAAGGGAGGCGGAAGTGGCAAGAGTAGGCATTGCCTTTGGGGTGCTCACGTTTCCTGGGTCTTGCAAATCTAAGCGCCTTTCTTCCAACTCTGTTTTAGGTAATATAGAATACAGCTGCCCTGCCACGAATGAATGTGAAATCACCAAGCGCAGACGTAAATCCTGCCAGGCTTGCCGCTTCATGAAATGTTTAAAAGTGGGCATGCTGAAAGAAGGTAAGGCATGTTGCCGGGAGGCTGTGCTTTCAGTTGGGAATGGGGGAAGGGCGCGTGCAGGGAATTATGGAGACACTAGAGAAAACTGGGAAAAGATGGGGTCACAGTAAGCACTCTGAATCCGGTGGCAGAATACATCTTTACGCCTGAGTTTTCTGATATGTCCTGGCTAACTGCGTGATATCAACAGGAAGAGACAAGGTAGGAAACATCTGATGTGCAGCTAAACCCACCAGGTATGCTTGGTAATTCTGACTCTTTTCATATTTGCGAGTTGCAGAAGGCAAAGGATGAAGGACACCAAGAGGCTAGTCCTTGTCTTTTTGTGTTTTTTCTCATTTCTAAGTTTGCAGGGAGATTGTCCCCTCCACCGTTACTAGGATGTAATTGACAAAAAAGAATTGTGTATATTTAAGGTGTATGACTTGATATTTTGATACACGTATGTATTGTAAGATAATTGCCACAGTCGAGCTAATTAACAGACCCATCATTTCATATTGTTACCACTTTTAAAAAAAATAATATTAGGTTTAACACACTATTTTTTTCCAATTTTACCCTTTGGACTTAGGTTCTTTTACAAAAAGCTCATAATAATTATACTAAAATTGTTGCTTTCACTTAGGGGGAACACCAACAAACACAGAATAATAACAGTGACCAAGGATTCAGTTATGGCTTGAGCTCACACAGCTCACAAGTGGTAGAGCCAAGAACCCAGCAGAGGGTCAGATTCTAGAATTCACTGACTTCTTCTACCCGTATCCAAGGTCCTGAAATATTTGTATATGTCAGCATGTCCAGCGAAACTAACATTTTAGTTTGGAGCTAGGAACAAGTTATTCTTTTCTTTGGAAAGCCTGGGAAGGTTTTTTGTTTTTGTTTTTAAATTCATCTCTGTCTATATGTTTGTTTTTGTAGATGTGTGTTTCTTTTTTTACAGTTTTAGATTTTACTATCTCTTTCTCTTCAGAAAATTTGCCAGAGTTTAAAATAAATAGGATAACTTTATGAAGTAACAAAATAAAATGTGGTTATCAAAGTTTGAAAAATTAGGCAAATTACATTTAAATGTATTGCTTCTGTTGAGTCATAACATATACTTTGTTCATGGGGTTCGTTCACCCTATTAGTTTTTTATATATTTGCTCTTACTGGAGATCCCTTATTTTTTAACTTCTAAATGCAAATAGATCCAAGTGTTTATTCCCTCAGAACAAACCAAAGCTTCAGCAAACCAGGAACTGGCCTTCCTAGATCTCATAATTTTTCCTGGTTTGTTCTTAATGCAAGAAAGGTGAGTGGATCACTTATATTTGGGGATGTGGAATTCATGCCTTATTTCTCTACCCTTTACTAGACCGCTAAGAACTAACCCCTCATTTGACTAGGAACAAAGAAGACCCTCTCAAACTCTTCTCATCTTTGACTATCCTCTTCCCCTGGGGTGGGGTTGGGGGAGCTATAAACAAAGAGAGTATATGACTTTACAATTAAAGCCTTATAAAAACATCACACAAGATGTATTGTCAAGTAAAAAAAATAATAATAAAAAAGTACAAGTTCACTAGTCATATGATGCAATGTATATATGAGTTTATTTTTATATAAGAATATGTATTTATATTAAAATGTATAAAAATGTCTATTTTAAGAATTCATATTAAAATATCTGTAGAGAGAAAGAGGAAAAAGAATGGTACAAGGGAAATGTGCTTCATACATGGAGAAGTGGAAGGTGGCATAAATGAAGACTGAGGACAGTGTGACACTATGAATACAATGAGGAGGGGGCATATGAATACAATACCCTTTCCTCTGTATAGCCTTTGGCACCATTAGGATTTTTCATAGTTGATATATTTTACATTTAGAATCCACTTTCTAAATATTTATTAAGTTTTTCCTGTGTGCCAGACACGATTCTAGGCTCCAGTGGTGGGGCAGTGAGAAAGTCGAATATGGTTGTTCTTGCTAGAGAAACTGACATGGAAAAGCCAGTGGGAGAGTTTTGATAAAGGAAGAAATATGTATAAAAACCCAACCATAATGACCCAACCCACAAGACAAGGAATTTTTCTTTGAGTTAGAATGATGGTGACAGCTTACTTCTTTTGAGGTTGAAACTTTATCTTGGTAATTGCCTTAAGTCCTATTGCAGATAACAAACAAAACTTAGTTCACAGTAACATGATAAGTAACTGATGGTCCATTTCCGGTAGTTATATTGCCACTTAGTTGAGATGTAGAGACACCCTGAACTTGAAGCTCATTCAGAAATGGTTAATTAAAAGTTGGGAGTTGAGGAATAATATTCAAAGAACAAATACATTTTTTTAAAGTGTTATAAAAGTAATAATATCAATTAGCACTTTGGATTGATGTGTCCTAGATGTGGATTTTATTTTCAAAAACTAAAGTACATGGTGATATGTTTCCATTTACAGGTTGATAGAATTTTTTGACTAATTTAATTTTACTACTACGATTTTTTCATTGCACT
>ML107371.1:0-52144 GCA_003697995.1 Taxidea taxus jeffersonii | reverse complement strand
CCAGGTTTATGGATAAAGTGAAAACAGAAATAAATTGTCCCTTAAATTATTTCCCCCTAAATGATTTCCCTCATTGTGTTTTTTTAAGCAGGAGCACTCTGGAAAGTGGTTGGAGTGACCCAGGAGGTGTGAACTGTGTTTAATTAAACAATATTGGTGAAAGAAATGGGCCAGTGCTTATCTGTAATTCACACCTCTTCAGTTGCTGTTATCAAGCCTTTAGAGGGTTTGTTTTCAAGGGAATTGCTGCTGTTGCTGATATACTCAAATAATAATTTATTTTCCTTTACTTCCTTATGCCCACTTTGATGGAAAAATGCCAGTTCTCTAAGCCCCTCCCCACAAAAGGATGGCTATGAGTAAATACGGAATATTCCTTTTCTTTTGTACTTAAAAATGCAGTGAAATATTGCATTGTACCCTGCATATAAATACACAATTATGTTTGGCCATCTCCTTGGCTCAAGACCGGCCTCCTCAGCCTGGAGAGAATGATACTGTCTTAAATGTATCTTTATGGATGGAGAGGGATTTCTGTCTCATGCAGTATGTCAGGGATCATGATGTAGTAAATCTATTCAAATGTAAACCTGTTCAATTCAATTACGAGTCCATAATAAAATTTGCTGCTACAACCCCCGTGTTGACCACAGCAGTCCATACGGGCTGATGGCACAGCAGGCCTGGAAATTGACAGACAAAATCTATTTAAACAAAAAACAACATTAGTTATAGAATCTGAAATGAAATCAGATTTCAACAGCTTTGATGGGAACCTTCTTTCCTTTAACAGGTATTTTTATTCAACTAGCCAAGTGCATCTTCGATCAAGGGCTACCTAAGGGAAATAAAGAAGTTCTCATGAAAAAGGTGGTTTATAGAAAAAGGAGACTTTACTCTTATAAAAATGATGATCCCTAGTGTTATTGACTGATGTTTCTACTAATGATGTAGGGTGCCAAAGGGAAGTGATGGCTTAGTGGGCAGATGAGTCCAGTTCCATCACATTGTGCATAATTAAATTCTTACAGGCTACGCCTGCTTGTTAGCCAGTACCAGAATTATGTCTGAATGAACTACATTGGATTTTAACATTAGAATTTTTTTTTAAAGACTTTATTTATTTATTTGTCAGAAAGAAAGAGCACAAGTAGGGAGAGCTGCGGGCAGAGGGAGAAGCAACCTTCTGGAGCCCGATGTGGGGCTCAATCCTAGGACCCTGGGATCATGACCTGGGTGGAAGGCAGGTGCTTAACCTACTGAGCCACCCAGGCATCTCTAGAATTTTTGAGTCAAAAAGTCATTACCATTAGAAATGAACGATTGGTTGTGTGGAGAAAATGACAGAATGCTGCAACATAAAACAAAACAAAACTTCAAGAAGCACAGTTAAAAAAATATGATATTTTGTTCAAATCCAAGTGGTTGCACCATTCTGCATCCTTTTCTTTTCCTGGGCTCTACTTTGCTGGGAAGCCTCACGAATGATGGGCCAGCATTAGTTTTTTGGCATTATGCCATACTGTATGTCAGCGAAACCCCATCTCTTACAAGATATCTGGTCTCAACATTCCCTTTTCATGTATTGCTTATTTGAAGGAAAAAAACAAGAACTAATCAAGGTGCACCTATAAATCTGGTCAAGATTTATTTTTATTTTGATCTCTCTCCTTGGTTATTTAAAGGCTATTGCAGGACATACTGGTTTGGTTTACACTCTGTCAGTGGCAAAGAGAGACATTTTATGAAAGCAATAATTATTTTATTTAGGTATAGAATTCACTGATCGAAGGATGAGGTTTTTGCTGTTTACTGGTATGATGGGTTTCACCTTGGCAACTCAAGAATTTTTCTTTGACTCTTGTAGACAAGAGCAAGGTACCTACATTTATACACAGCATTCCGTTCCCCGGGCAAGCTAGCCCGTCTGCCAAAGTATAGCAGAATCAAGGAAGCATGGAGGGCCAGTACAGCTATTTCATGCCAAAGAGGGGCTTTTCACTTTGCCTATTTTTTAGAGAGAGATTTTACTTATTTATTTGACAGAGAGAGAGAGAGCTCAAGCAGGGGGAAGTGGCAGGCAGAGGGAGGAAGAAGCAGGCTCCCT
The DNA here is from genome assembly GCA_003697995.1 of Taxidea taxus jeffersonii. Classification (NCBI taxonomy): domain Eukaryota; kingdom Metazoa; phylum Chordata; class Mammalia; order Carnivora; family Mustelidae; genus Taxidea; species Taxidea taxus. Next base: position 50,037 of record ML107371.1, on the reverse strand, counting down.
GCACAGCCTAGAGCCCGATGCAGGGCCGCTCATTCCCAGGACCGTGGGATCGTGATCTGAGCCAAAGGCAGATGCTTAACTGACTGAGCCACCCAGGTGCCCCATTATGCCTATTTAAAAAAAAAAAAAAAGTTACTTAAACTTTTCTTTTTTTTTTTTTTAACTTTTCTAATCTTCCTTTTCACCATCTGTAAAGTGATGAAAGTAGCATTTGCAATGAAATGTGAATGGTTAGTAAGAAACTGCATGGGAAGTGTTCAGCACGCCATGTGGTGTAGAATGAGGACCAAATGAACATCACCTGTTGTTGCTAGAGACAGTAGGGTCAAGCTGTAGGGTCAGGGGGACAGAGATCCTAGCCCTGGCTCTCCCACCTCCTGGACATGGGCAATTTCCATAACCTCTAAGACCCTATTTATTTGAGCCTATTTATTTGTGAACATGGGACTGAAGATAGAACTTACCTTGTGAGGTTTTTGAAAAACCAAGAGAGGTAATAGAGGCACAGGGTCTGGCCATGGTTAGCAGGTGACACTCTGAGCTAGAATCTGGGTATATGATATTTACCTGCTGCTCTAATATAAATTCATATAAATTTTGTTATTTTCTGGCAATTTCAAGGACCTTAGGAGTCCTTTCCAAAATTTTTTATAGAAATACATCAATAAGTGAAAATTTGTTCCACAATTTCATAAGGAAATTTAGTTTTTTGAGTTTTGTTTGTTTGTTTTTAACTAGGTTCCATGCCTGACATGGAGCCCATTGTGGGACTTGAACTCATGACCGTCAGATTGAGACCTGAACTGAGATCAAGAGTCAGAGGCTTAACCCACTGAGTTTTTCTTTATTTGACCTCTTAGGTCAATTAGGTCAAATAAAGAAAGACAACAGTATAAAAAAGGAAAAGGGGACTTCAAGCAGAAGTTTTTAACAACAACATAGGTCAGGAGTGCCTTTGATTACTGGTTGAGTTGTAGAAAGAAAGCCTCATTCCTTTGTCTATCAGAGAAAACAGACAAATTACACACATTTTAAAATGTGCACGGAGAAGTGTACGAACTCTACTAATCTCATAGGCTCGTTAATTTTTACTAAGGAAAATTTGATAGCAGAGCATAATGGGAAAAAACTAGAGGATGACCTGAGTTTTAGCACCCCTCTGTAGGTATTAACTGAGCTTCTCCCCTGTGTCTGGCAAAATACCATGCTTTAGCTTTTGATTTCGACTTTTCCTATTACCTAGCATTGTGGTTTGGGGGAAATCCATTGATTTCTGTCTTCATTTCCCCACGGGCAGGGGAACATTTAGACCACGTTCTTTCTCATCCCATCTATTCTGATAGACATTTTAGAAAATGTTAGAAGGTCTGTAGAAACATTATACCAATATAGACACGAAGATACTTGTAATTATGATGATGGTGTTGACAATGTCTGTGAGGTTAGTTAAGCCATAGGAACCATGATTTGTAGCCTTGGCCAGTGCGCTGTGCTCTTTTGTAAATTTTGTCTTAACCGGTTAATTCTTTGCTTGCTTTTTGTCTTTCTGGAAAAGGAGAAAGTATGGTATTTTTGCCACAGTTAATAGCAGTGAGAGTTGAAGGAACAGTGGAGCAATCAGTAGATATTTAAATACTTAGGAAACGAGGTCTTGCACTTTTTCCTGTGTTTGAAAAACTTTTTCTCTGTACTTTCTCACAGTCCCTGCCAACCCTTGCCAATATATTGAAGTGCAGTCGGTAGAGTTTCATCTCCGTGAGCATCTGAAATCTCACCACGGATTGCTGTATTGCTACCAGTCAGATTTATTGGAAGTTTTGTTGATACATTTTTTAAATAAAAATATTGACATAAATAGGAGAGGAGAAGAGCAAGTTTATATAATTTTAGATGCCTTCTAAATATTTCCTCTGGGGGAGAAAGGAGTCATTAAAACGAACAAAACCAGTGACATAGTTGTATGTTTTATTGACAAGCGCATTTGCTTATCATATTTGATTTGACATTTTTAAGTAAATTTCTGTTAGGGAAGTGTTTCATATTTCCCCCTACTTTTTTTTTTTAAGATTTTATTTATTTGACAGAGAGAGAGAGATCACAAGTAGGCAGAGAGGCGGGCAGAGAGAGAGGGGGAAGCAGGCTCCCTGCTGAGCAGAGAGCCGATTCGGGGCTCGATCCCAGGACTCTGAGATCATGACCTGAGCTGAAGGCAGAGGCTTAACCCACTGAGCCACCCAGGCGCCCCACCCCTACTTTTTAAAGTCCCAAAACAACTAGCATGAAGATTCCGGATAAGCAGTTTAAAGGCTGTGTCAGGATTGTGGTTCTTCCTCTTTAGGATAAAGTCAAAGCTGAGGATGGGAATCAGCATTTGGGATAAGTCACCATTCAGTGTGGAAAGGGCACAGCATATTAAGCTTCTGTTATCACCTTGAAAGCCTCACTCGGTAGGTAAAAGCAGGACCCTGGCTGTGAGAGTCTCGTTAATCAGATGAGAAATCCAAGGCTCAGAGAGTTGCAGTGACTTACACAGTGACCCATTGCTGTTAGAGTGGGAATGGGATTAGAAGTCAGGTAGGTCACCTTTCAGGCTCTGGGTCTCTATCAAGCTTTGTTGCAATCTTGGCCGAACAAGGGGCTTTTCCGCAAAGGCCTCAGGTGGTTTGGCCCCAGTCTCAGCACGGAAGGCTGATAGTGCCTGAGATATGCATGCGGGGGAAGAAGAAATGGGAAAGTGTCCCGGTGCTCCCAGGAAGCAGCAGAGCTTGTGGGTTTAAAAAGGGGATTGGGCCTAAGTTATAAGGGACAGTCATCAAGGGGGGCCTTTCCTGTAGGATTCTGATTTCAGGAAACCAAGCTTTTCTCACTTGTGGCTGGATGAGGCCACTGAAGATGCAGATGGTGGGGCACTGGGTCCAGAAAAGGTGGTTACGGAATAGCTGAGCGGCCACAGTACTGGGCTGAGTGTGAGCTGGAGGAGGTGGTACATGCCGGAAGCTTTGGAGGTCCGAAGGGCACAGTGTGAGAGCCAGTGTGGAACAGTACATTTAGGTCCATTTATTTTGTCGGGCTGAGTTAGCGTCGGTCTCTGGATACCAGGTCCCCAGGGAAAGAAGTTAACCTCAAAAAGTCTGAGGATCTAGAATCATCTTTTTTTTAAAAAAAGATTTTATTTATTTATTTGCCAGAGAGAGAAAGAAAGAGAGAGACAATGCACAAGAAGTGGGGGAGCAGGCAGAGGGAGAAGCAGAGTCCCTGCTCCGGATGTGGGACTCGAACCCAGGACACTGAGATCATGACCTGAGCCAAAGGCAGATGCTTAACTGACTGAGCCACCCAGGCCTCCCTAGAATTCTCTTTTATTTTCATTACTGGGTGGGTGGATCTCCAGTATCTTAAGAAGGTTCCCTCATCTATGCCCTGCTTCAGTCTGGGCTTGCCAAGTCCTTGCCAGTCGCTCTCGAGCAGAAAAGCCTCATATTTTATTCTGACTCATGAACTAATAGGGCTGGCCTGATGTTTAGGAAATCTTTGGGTGGAGGAAATGGCAGCAGTAGAGAGGTGATACTAGCTTCTTTTCTCCCACCTTAGAAGATTCTTTGTCCAAGGGCCCTATTTCTTCTGAGCGATCTCATCACAGTCCATGCTTTTTAGTTTTGAGAAGGCATATGTGTTCATGTGCGTGTGTGCATGTGCATGTGTGTGTGTGTGCGTGTGCACATCCGTGCCGGTATATGAGACAGAACACAGATTATACATTTATTCATTTAGCCGCCATTACATCTCTTCAGTCACTTGTCTTGAGCCCCCAGGATCTAAAGAAAAATTATCCCAGAACTGTTTTCCTGCAACCACAGCTTGTGTCTTGATTTATATATGGCAGTGGGAACTCAGAGTCTTCTGGGTTTACCCTATCAGCAGGAGAGCAAAGGGCAACTTACTTGTCTAATTACCTTCTGTTTCATAGCTTCCATTTTAACAAAATGATCATTTAAAGGGTGTAACATTTTCCAGGTGGGTTCTCTTTAAAAAATAGAAAGCGACTCAGGTCATTTGGTAACAAGCTGATTTGTTTTTGCTTACTTAAAGAAACTGCTTTGCGCAATTTATCCTAACAAAATATCTTTTGTAAAAACCCTCTGAAGAAGACATTGCCAAGGTGATTTTTTTTTTTCCTCAAGTCTAATATCATTATGCTGCCAAGTCGAAAACAGAAATTATTGGTCGGGAAATTTGGGTTCCTACTGCCTTCAAAAAGCAGAACAAAGAAAAGGAGAAAGCTTTAATGGTATTCAAGGAAAATATTTCTGTGTTAGATGACAGTTAATAGAACTGCATTGACCTCACTGGTATTTCTTGCACTCTCTGTTGTAATATTATCCTAAGAAGCTCCCTCATTAATGCAGAGTATTGAACAAAACTCCCAAGTTATAATATAAGCAATAGTAAAGAGCACCTTCTTTCTGAGCTTTGTCCTGACATGAAGCCGTTTGGGAATATAGTTAAGTCCTACAAAAAGTTATTTCATGGGGCGCCTGGGTGGCTCAGTGGGTTAAAGCCTCTGCCTTCGGCTCAGGTCATGATCCCGGGGTCCTGGGATCGAGCCCCGCATCGGGCTCTCTGTTCAGCAGGGAGCCTGCTTCCTCCTCTCTCTCTCTGCCTGCCTCTTTGCCCACTTGTGATCTCTGTCTGTCAAATAAATAAATAAAAATCTTTAAAAAAAAGTTATTTCATGTACAGATACTGCATTACCAGATTGTGATTTTTTGGACATGCTTTGTTGATAGGAAACTTGAACCACTTGTCTCAAAATGAATAGTGAAGGTTTTGCAGGTAAGGGGGTAATAACATATATTCTTAGGAGCCTAAAGTGCATTAAGCTATGTGCTATGTGCTTTAGATTTTTGTTTTGTTTTGTTTTGTTTTGTTTTTCCTTGCAGTGAGCCCCAGAGGTGGGTATTTCCCCATTTCACAGAGGAATGAGAGCTTGGAGTGACAATGTTACTTGCCAGAGTTCACACAATGCATGATAAGAGACTGGATTTTATGGCAGGCATCTGGCTCTATTGCCTGTGCTCTGTATTTATTTAATATAATTTGTCTTTGTGAACCGTAGTAATATTCAAGTGTACAGTTAGCTTGGGATTCTTTAGCGGCTATGGCTATTCAGGAGATGCTGAGCTCTTAAAAGAATGTTTAAGTCGACCACTTGGAAAAATAAAAAGCCAGAACTCATTTCATCGATTTGAGTTCTTCACTGAATGTCCAGAAATAGAATGAACTGTGTTTGAAGGAGGTAAGTTTCCCATCGTTGTGAGAGATGTAGAGAACAGGGTCAATTACCACGTGGTCTTTAGGCCAGGGTATCTTTTATGGTCACTTCCCATTCTGAGATTCTTGAGATCCAACATAAACTTTGGAATAACTTACCAGTTATAAACTGTAGGAATAAACATCAGGAACTCAAGCTGTTCAGTTCCTGGGGACCCTATTACAGGGGTCTGTGTTTTTGTCGAACGGCGTATGGCATCTTACATGAGTCCAAGTTAGAGCATAGAGGAACATTTTGGCATCGGCTTACTTTCTGGCTCCTATTTTTTGAACTTCAGAACCAAATACCTTTGAAGTTTTGCTTTTGTAGAAAGGAGCAAATTTGATTTACTGACATTGAGTACAGTCTGCCTCCATTGTTTGGAGGATATGGCGTAGTGGACCACTGGAGTATTACGATCTTACCTCTTATTCATGGGGAAATTTGGAGTACCAAAGTTTTAAAGACGTATCCATGATTCTGTATATACAGAATCTGTGCGGATCTTAGGCTGGCACATGCTCCCTGTGCATGTCTGGTTCTCGGGAACTATTTTTATTTATTTTTGAAATATAACAATTACATTAGAAATGAAGTAGATTCTCTCTTGTGGACGCAGCACCAAGGATCATCTGAACAGAGTAAATCTATCCTTGCTGCATTTGGGTTAGAGAGGACAGAAAGATTAAAATGGGAAAAGAAAAGGTTCTTTTTAACTCCCTTCCTCCTGCTTTAATTGGAATACTATTAAAAGTTAATCATTTATTTGATTGTCCCCATTTGTCATTTCCATTTGTGAACTTGAAATAGGAAGCCAGCATTTATCTAAGATGCCACCGCTTTTTTTTTATTCCTTTTGGATTATAAAAAGTTCCCAGTGGATTTCACCCCAAGAGGGGTAAACCTGTTTCCACATTTGCTCACACATGGAAAGTGTAGCGACAGTACCGTGTGCGGAGAGGGAAGGGGAGGGGGGACGCTTGCCAGACAGGACTCTGATGTGGAATTTCCTCCCACCGGCCTCCAGACAACAGATTTTTGTTTTTTTTCCACGAGTGCGCACATCTCTCAACGTGGCATGGACGTTCACGACATTGTGCTTGAATTTAATGTGAAGGCATCCTGACATACATTTGAATAATGCCCATTTCATTCGGGCACCACTGCCGACTGGTTAGCTCCCTTTCTCGTTAAGGCTGTGCAGAGTGCAACTCTGTCTGTATCCTGTTGGGTATCCTACATGGTTTTGTTCATTCCTAAGTCTCCCTCAAATGAAAGTGAGTGCCGGTCATTTCCTGAGAGATTGTTCTGTAGATTTGCCTCTCCCTCCCTTAGTCGGCTGTAGAGCCACCAACCAGCTTCCCTAAGGCAAGCTGTCTGCAAAGGAACAAGCCAGCTGGCTTGGCCAAGGTTGATCAATGATGAGAGGCAGGCTGGGTTCCAGGTTCACAAAAGCCACTCAGTGGAGAGTAGGTCAGCGGCTTCCCCAAAGCCAATTAGCTGGCAGAAGTCTGAGGTGCCTGGTGCTAGCCAAATTCCCTGAGCCTGATGGTACTGGTGGGGAGTCCATCCTTGGGCTTCCTGGCAAACCAGACCTGAGTGAATGGCAGATTGTGCTATTTGAGAGCCAGTGTCGCTTTATGGCTACTAGAACAAATATCAGGGAGCCGTCACTCCCTCGCTGCCTCACCCAGGTAGACTGGACGGCCCAGGCCCGAAGACTGATCCTCAGGTGCGATGGGCTTCAGCTGATTATATTCATCATAAATTTATTTTTACCTGGCTTTGGCTTTTTGAAGTTGATGTGAATAGGAATCATGCCATTGAAGGAGATTAACATGGAACTGATTTGGGAGGGCGGAAGTGTTATGGAGACCTTTGACAGGAGTATTAGGATTTTGACTATTGTAAAATCCCAATTGTAACAGCTGCTCCTTTTATAGGTGACTGCGGTGAAAAGATGGGACCTGTGGCAAAACGAGAGGAAGGGTTTCTTAGCAGTTGCCTTTTGGTTAACCTGTTTTTCCCAGGATTATGTGTATCTGGGATCATAATCACTTCCTACTTTTCTCAACAATTACATGTTTAGCTATCAAGTCTTTTCTATATAAGCTGTATAATCATAATTTTCTTTTCTTTTTTTAGAAAGAGAGCACGCACACTTGCATGCATGCGAGAGGGGGGTGGGGAGAGGGATAGGGCAAGAGAGACTCTCAAGGAGATCCTGTGCTCAGTGCAGAGCCCGATGTGGGGGTCCATCTCGCCACCCTGAGATCATGACCTGATCTGAAATCAAGAGCTGACGCTTAACCAACTGAGCCACCCACGTGCCCCATAGGCTGCATGATCATAATTTTAAGATACCTAGACTATTTTCCTAGACTTTTTAGCTACATTGGGGATGTGGAGAATTTAAGGAGTAGAACCTATGAAAAATGAGATCATTTAGGGGCTCTTGGTTGACTCAGGCATCAGTTAAGTGTCTGCCTTTGGCTCAGGTCATGATCCTGCGGTCCTGGGATTGAGCCCCAATCCCTGCTCAGTGGGGGGGTCTGCTTCTCCCTCTCCCTACCCTCTTCCCCTGCTCTATTTCTCTCTCTTTTTCTCTCTTGGTCTTTCTCAAATAAATAAATAAAAATTTTAAAAAATTGAGATGATTTACATTACCTAGTTTAACTTAGCATGTATTTTGACTTAGATCTGTACTGATTTCTGGTTCTGTCTTGGAGCTCCAGCCAGCATGTTACCCCCATAGGAAGCTAAGTCCATTTTGCTGGTCTACCTCTTATTTCTTAGCTGTTTAAGTGTTTCCTTTGAGGCCACCTGAGACACTGTTTAGTGGCTTCTCCCTAGACTATCCATATAATTTCCCCCCAACTAAACTTCTCCCTAACGTACGTAATGTTTCGGGCCACACAACTTCCTCTTCCTCCCCTGCCCTTAAAAAAATTTTTTTTCTTATTTTTTTAAATTTCAAAATTTCCTCTGAAAGCAGAGTTTCTTCACAATTGCAGTGAGTTGCTATTCAGTGATTCCCAAGCTGATGACCTACATAATTATCCCCTCCCGACCCCCACCTCCCGTGGATTTACCTCTCCCCTCTCCTGGACATTTATCTCCAGGCCTATTAAATCTCTTTAGTATCAACATTATCATAATCATTAGTATATTTGAAGCCAATTAAATGGCAATTACTCTGACCTTAGCCAGTCTTAGGTTATTATCAATTCATGCATAATTTGGAAATATTTGGAAGCAAAGTGGATTCTTGTTTTATGGTCCAATCTGTAAATATTTCCATCTGCTAGGTGAGAAATAGCCCCTGTTCTTTAGAACACCTAGACCTGGGGTCAGGTTATTTCTCTAGGAACTGCTTTCTACTTATTTATGGGTCCAAATGATACACCGTTGTCCAGCCCATCTCCAAACTTTTATCCATCCATCTTTTATCCCACCCAATCAAGAAATGCTTTTTGAGACATGGCTCCATATATTTTTCTTTATTAAGTACTAAGGATTAAAAGTGAGCATGACAGACATGTTTATGCCCTCGTGGGGTTCATGATCCATCATGGGCCTGATTACGTAGTCATACAGGTTTCTCTCCCTTCTGAATTTCACCACTATTTATAATTCTGTTTCATACAGCTTAGCATTTTTAACATCATGTTTTCCACAGAGGGATGTGGAGTGTAAAGATAAGAAGCTTGGTCTCTCAGATCAGATGGAATCTGGGGGTGTTGACGGAGCCCTTGAAATGGGTCTAATGCAATGAAAGAACTGGATTTTTTACTTCAGTTAAATTTTACTTAAATTAACTACCCCACATGGCCCTTGATTACCATACTGAACAGTGCAGAGAAATAGAATTTGGGTTCAGTCCAAACTTACTACCTACTAGCAGTGATATCTCAAGTAAGTTAGTTACTTTATCCTTTTTAAACCTTACCTGTAAAATAGGGGTTGTAATCCTAACCGCATCAGAGGGTTATTTTGAGGTTTACACGAGGTAATAGATGTCATACTCTTGTCATGGTGCAAGCAACGAATACTCAGAAAATATTATTAGTGTTTATTTTTAGTATTCTGTTAGTCACTTAATATGTGTCATAGAGAAGCATAAACAACTTGAGAACGCGGCTGTATTATTTATATTTTAGTCCTCTGTAACACCTAGTATAATAGTGGTCACATAGTAGGTGCTCAGTAAAATGTAACTGCATTTTTTTTTCCTTTTTTAAAACCTACTTTACTAGGCTTTCAGTTACATTATTAAAATGAGTGCAGAAACAATTTTGTCACAAATAATGCTTTTAGAATCAATTTGTGGGCTATCATCGTATATAAATTACTTCTACATTTTCCTTTATATGTATATGACAACGGCAGAATTGTATTTCAGAAGTCATGGTGTATTGGATTTCTATTGCATATCCTGACAGTGTAGCAATTGGTATATCGTGAGTAGAAAAAAGAAAAGGAAGGAAGGATGGAAGGATGGATGGACATTTTTCTATCTTTCCCATAGATATTTGATAAATTGGTGTATGCATATGAGAAAACTAAGACCTGTTCGAAAGAACTTGTGTAAATAACTTGCATAAGATCAGACAAGTAGTAAATGGTACAGCCAGGATTCAAACTGGATTTTTTAGGCTCTGAAGCCCGTAGGCTGTACTGATATTCCTAATGAAGTCCTTTGGTTCTCCTCTTAATTAATCTTACCAGCGTCAAGAAGTGAAATATTATTTCCCTCACAGGGAAGCCTCTGTGTCTCTGCTCTCACTTCCTTTTGTGAACAGGGAGACCTTTATATCAGAGAATAGTTTTGGTTCCAGAGCTGCTAAAATTCCAGAATCATTCCTTATTATAGATGCTCTAAAACCAGGGGTCTGGGTGATAATGGGAACATTTTGTGATTCCCGCAAATATTGTTCTGTGCCAGAGCACAACATTATTTCTTGATGTTTCTCTGTAGACTATCTTACACCTGTTCTTAGGAATGCTTTGAATAATGCCGGAGCTGCTCCTGCTTCTGAGCAGCACCCGTTCCATGTAGACTATCGCAGGCTATTGCTTAGAGGAAGAGATTGCCAGGGCTTCGCATCTGTCCCCGAGAGGCAGTCCAGGTCATTGTCTGATGATTTCATTTTCCGTTTGTAGCAGAAGATTTCATGCTTGGCAGTCAACAGGTCCAAATTTGTGGTCTGTGAAGAAACATATTTCTCAACAATTCTGTATATGTCTGTGGGTCTCCCCAGAAGTCATTAATTAGGATCTGGAGAGGATCGGGTGGAAAAATAAAGGTTCGCTAATGGTGACAAAGGAGAAGGAACAGAAATTCAATTCAAATGCTATGCGCCTAGGAAATGTTAGAGCATCTCCTGGTGATCTCACACATTTTTAGCTCCTTGGTTATGTGCTGCAGCAAAGAAAATCTATCAGAAGTTTTGTAAAGGTAGAAAAGAACAAAATCCCCCAGCCTTTACAAGTAATTATACTTCTATTTTAATGCCACTCGGGAACTGGCCTCTTTGAAAGTCCTCTAGCTTATAAAGCTAGTAGTTCTTTTCTTCCGCACCTTTCTTAACTTGCAGTTACAGAGTCTAACTAGCATCCTCTGTTAATGCATTGATTTTAACTGAAACCCAGAAGGAGACGGTGCTGTAGTCAGCTGAACTCTTAAACAGTCCTGGGAGACCAGAGTCATTTGCACATTGGAAAACAGCTAATGGGCCGGGGAAGCAGGGGTGAGTAGCAAGGCCATTCCTACTGTCTCCTTTCCATCAGAGTGAGAGAGATCATTGATAAAAAGTCTCCCAATGTGAAGTACTAAGGCACCTATATCTTAGTCTTTTTTTTTTTTTAATTTTCATTTTTCTTCGTGACTGGCTATTTTAAAAAAGCAGAGAGCTCAGGGGAGTGGAGGGAAGAATTAGGAATTGTTAGTTTCTTCCCACATTGCCAAATTCCAGTAAGTCGTGGAGTGTTTTATGAAGGCATGGGTTTAATATATTTGCAGAATGAAACTAGTACATGTGGAATTGTGTTATTAATCCATCATTCCACACAGCACATTATTAAGGTATGGGATTTACTAATAGACAACCTGGAATGGCTGTTTGGTTGTCAGTTACTAGCATGTTTCTTAATGCCTCTGGCCTCGGTTTCTCCATCTACAAAATAGTGATGTTAAGAGTGATCACTGTCCTGCAGAGTTTGCTGTGAGAATAAATAAGATAATGTATTTAAAATACTTAGCACAGTATCTGACAAATGGAAGCCCTTGGTGAATGTTAGCGATTATTTATTCTTATTATTAGCATCATCTTCCCTATTATTTTGTTGTCCAAGTACTTAGGACAATGCCTAGCTAAACCAAAACTGGGTCAGCTGTGCTTGTTCTCAAATGTCATCTTCCTGGAATTTTTTTCCCTCCAAAATGACCAAGTGCTATGTTCACAGCAGGCCTGGGTTGTCTTCCCACTGCTGCTCTTCATGACTTCCTGGGTCAGAGGTCCCCAATAATGCTCTGTGTGACTCCAGCCCCAGACCCTTGCCTGTGTACAGGAGATCTGAAGGTGACAGGCAGGGTCAGCAGAACCTGCCAGAATAAGAGAGACCCCTCTGTGGATTGTGGGGGGACAGCAGGAAAGTCTGTCACGGACCAGAAACAAATGACCTTGAATTCATGGAATCACTTCTCATCCAGATCGTTGCTAACTTCTTCCAAAGTCAAATTTATGGCCTCTCGGTTCCTTTTGTACACGCTCCTGTGTTCATTCAGTTCTGGCTTTTCAGGATAAAGAGTATATGAGTCATTGGTAAAGAAAGGGCTTTTATCTCCACCTAGAACTTTCAACAAAAACTGTTCTGTTTTAGGTTTGTTTTTTTTGTTTTGTTTTGTTTTGTTTTTGTTTCTGTGTGTTTAGATCTCTAAACAACTTTGAGTTTAAAATGGCAAGCCACTTGGAACCTGTGAATTCTTCACTTGTCTTCTCGAGTTCTGCCTCCAAGTCATTATTCCAGCCGGAGAAGGAGGAAGCATACATTTCTCCAGCATGAGAATTGTCCTCTTTGGTTCTCCCCTCCTACCCCTTTCCCCTAACCCCTTTTCAGACCCAGATTGACTTTCAAACATGGAATAAATGCAGCATCTTAGAGTTTCGTGTGACACCTGCGTGTGCCTCTGCTGGTGTTGTGCCTGTCCTGTGGGACTCATGGCGGTGGTTTCAGTCCCAAAGGGTGAGGGTTAGACAGTTTGGCACAGAGAGACAGAGAAGGCAAAGAAGAAAAATGAGGGAGGAGAGAGACAGCAGGTGAAACAAACAAGGAAAATTCAGGGTACATAGGGCAGATGACTTCGTTCTGTGCTGCTCTTCAAATATGCTTGCTTTTAACACATTTTCTCCTCTTTCTCTGTTTATATAATGGTAAACTGGCAGAGTACTGGTGAGGCCAGAATGATGTTTGAATCTCTGGAGCATCGCTCCCCTCCGCCAGGCCCCCAGTTTCCCTTTGGGGAAAGAGGGAATGTGTCAGCTCCCCAGTTTGCCCTTTCATTGCATTACCCTGTTGAGTAAGAGACTCTCCCCCTGGCCAGTCTGGTTGCTGGGTAGACGCAGAGCCTGTCGAGCTCTCCCTGCAATGGCTTGTCTCTAATTAAAGTACTTGCTATGAACGATTTTTAAGCACTGGAGCTTAATGAAGTTAGAAAAAGGATTTGGATGCAGTTTGTGAAGACTCGAAATTGTTTGAGTTTTTTCTCTAGGGAGAACTGTAAAGTCTGGAGGCATTTTGAATTACTTACAATGTATTCCATTTTGTTCTTTAAAAAATTTCTCTTTTACTGGTGCATAGCTGAAAAAAAGCCCACTGCCCACCTTCCGAGCCCCCCCCCCCCAACACTGTAACTCAGGCTTTGCAAAGTGGCTTCTTGGGAATTTACACGACTTTGAATACTGTTATCTAATTAAAGGGATGCCTGTGTCTTTAATTCTCATTGGCAGCTCTACCTTTGACCCTGCAGTATCTGGGAGTGGAAAGTAAAGTCACATTCATCCAAGATAAACTGAAGCTTGTACATTTGAATGCTTGTCCCTTTCACTGATGCCCAAAGCTCTGTGCCTCAGAGATACTGGGCTGAGCGGGGACAGGGTGATCTATACAGGTCTGTGTGGGTCCGTGGAGGGAATTTCTCTGTCCATTGGTGGTTTACTGCTGGCCACTCAAATGCCGGCTAATATCTTGTGCTGGAGATCGGAGTAGCAGTAATTCATCGTCAATAGCTGTAATTAGGTTTATCTACCCTTTAAACCAATACCATAATCTTTACCAGATTGTTATTGTGTGGGGCTATTGAGAGAATTCCGAAAAACTATTTTAAAGATTGATTTCAAAGCTGTTCAGCCCTTTCAGGATGCTTCCTTTTATCCATCCCTTATTCATTTTCCTCTCAAATATTCAAATGCCTTTTCAGAATAAAATGTCATGAAAGCATGTCATGTATCTGAAAAATAATTAATATAATTGACAGGAATGTCGGTTTTCTGCTGAGGTGTGTTTCTCCTAATCCCACTGTGCAATCTTTAATATTGATCGGGTTGTTCGGAGATCTTGTCACTCTCCACTTACCATACCTGGACTACATATTGTCAAGACTACAGATCTTCGAGCTACGTGATATTTACATCTGTATTATAAAACTCATTTGACAAAAACGTGTTTCCTTTTGCTTCCATGGCCCCGGGGAGCACCGGGGCAAACAGGGCTGTATGGACCACGTATAGAGTGCCTGCCTGGAGTTGACAGTTTATTCACTGTGTATGTTGCGTACCGTCTTGCAAATGGCACGTCGGAGTGTTGGAATCCAGGCAATAAGAGTTCAGCACTTAAAGTGTCCAGGTTGCACCTGAACTAGCTGGAGCCTGCCAGCCCCTGCAAGCCCACTGAGAGCATCTGTCTCGCCACCGCCTTGCTCATGCTGTCTCCTCTGCAGGCCCTCCGATTCTTCTGACTATGAGCATAAATCATGCACCTGTCAGGAGCTCTTGCTGCCTGGATTATGCAATGTGCCTGCCTTCATTTGGAGGTGGTGTGAGCAGGAGATTGCTGCAAATGGTTTGCATTCATTTTAATGCCATCCCAGCATTTCTTTAGCTTTAATGAGGGGATTAGGGTGGTGACAATGACTTTCAGAGACAATGAAAGTCTTCAAGATTCTGGAATTTGCTTTGTATGTTGGGAATGGCTTAGTTCGAGATTTCATTTTTTTTAATCCCAAATAAATCAGTGGTTTAAACATTTAGGCAAAGGAGCAGGTTGCTGCACAAAGCCAGCTGTCTACAGCTCTATTTATTGGCTTTATAATAGTTCCCTCCAGCTGACGAACTCAAAATCAGTCACATTTATTGCTGATCCTTAATTAGTTACTTTTATCTTCTGTCAGGGGTTGCATTTACACATATTGGGGAGGCCCCATTCTCCTCCGTACCCCACCCTGCTGTTCCCCTTTGCCTCCTTTTCTTTCTCTGAAATTAAAAGATTAGAAACTCTTTAATAATCTCAGCCTCACTAGTTGTTGACTAGTAAGGGGGAATCATACTTTTAAAGAAGCCTCGCGTGTGTTTTTAACTTTCATCCTCCTTGGTATACTGAGAATAATCTCTGTTGCAAAGATTAAGGTTTCCCTCCCCCACACCAAAGTGTATTAATTTTTCATGAAGAAAACTCTGTTGTCATGTCAGCTTTATACATGTGGTACCTACAAAAACATGAAATTATCATTTTCTCTAATCGACAGGCCCTTGTGGCATATTCGGACCTCAACCGGAAGGAGATGGGTTTATTTGAAGTAGGTAGAAGAATTCCAGCAACTCCCCTGCTTTTGACTAGTGAGAGGACTTCGCAGATGCTCTTCTCTCACAGAGACACAGAAGTTGTCATACAATCAGAGCGTTAAAGAAAATATTGTTTTAAAAATGGGACTTCGACGTGAGCCATCCACCGACACCAGGCTATGGAGACACAGTTACCTGTATGTTTCGTAATACCTTTTAAAGATGTTTGGATACAGCTTAATAGAGGAATAGTAAGAAATTAAGCCATATGGTGGCACGCTGGACAGAATATGTGTGCTTTCCAACATACAAGGTTCTTTTTATTGTCACAGAGCCTGAAGTAAAGTAGGTAGGGGATTTACATTCCTACATAGGTTTCTTTCTTAGAAGCTTCTGGGACCTCCTGCACGTGTTTATTTGCTGAAGGTGGTATTCAGGGCAGCTCAGGAATGAAAGAATGACAGTTCTCTGCTGGCTTCCTGTCCCCCTGCTTCTTCATCCCAGCCTTCTTACCACCTCTCCACTACAAGGCCACGGAGCTTCCCAGTTTTCTGTGGGTTTGGTGTATGTGTGAATTTTATTAAAATCTGAGATGCTAACATCCCCGAAGGGTAACACTGACATCCTTCCCACTGTGTGTGTGTGTGTGTATGTATTCATGTACATAGCAATATTGCATGCATGTTATATACACACAATACACATGTACAGTAGAGGCATTTATGTCGGTTGATAACATGTATGCACAGCATCTGTATGTATTTTGAATACACAGGCATATACATATACATATACATATACATATACATATACATATATCGCTTCTGAGAAAATACCTAAATTAGGTTTTCGTATTTATGCTGAACACGCTGAGCTTTTATCTATATTGGTAGGGAGCAGAAATTTAAACAGTGCTCAAGAAAATGTGGGCTTTTGATAAAATAACTCTTTATAAATGAAGAAAAACTAATCCCCCCCCACAAAAGGAATTTTAAAAATCTCAGTTACACAGAAAATACTTTTAAAGTGCCGATACATGAAAACGCGCTTTTCCCGGCACGCAGCCAACCAACACAATTTACCAAGGGAACAGAACCCTCAGATCCTGAAGCAGGAGCGTTCTCTCTGCTGTGAACAGTCACAGTCTCTGGAGCTCTGAGGAGGTGCCCATGTGGAGACACAGTTCCAACCCAGCAACTTCCCCTGGGCGTTTGGGGGAGGCAGTTGGCCTCGAGAATGAAGTGTACAGAACTGGAGGTTTACGAGATGGCCAGTTACAAGTTAGTCTCCCACTCCTGTCGCCAGTGTTTAATGTGCTAGAAAAAGCATCAGGTTTTCCTCTCCCCTTTCCCCTTTCCTCTCTGTAGTAACACGATGGACTCAGTTTCCTAGAACAAAAAAATGTGTTTCATCATCATTTTTCCCCCCATCACTGACAAATCTAAATTTAAGTATATTTTAAAAAAAGAAAACAGGAACGTTTGAAGAGATAAATGCAACACAACACTGACAAAATCTGATGAAAAATCTCACTCTTTTATCTATGGAGAAATTAGGTTTATCATCAGGAAAGCATTCTCTTTTCATTTTCTGAAAGGTGCTTTTTGA
Organism: Taxidea taxus jeffersonii; assembly: GCA_003697995.1. Classification (NCBI taxonomy): domain Eukaryota; kingdom Metazoa; phylum Chordata; class Mammalia; order Carnivora; family Mustelidae; genus Taxidea; species Taxidea taxus. Next base: position 33,279 of record ML107371.1, on the reverse strand, counting down.
CAGACCCTTTGCAGTGGACGTCACACTCACAAAACTTGCTGTCACAGGGCTATTTGAATATGGTGACAGGCTCATTATCATGTTGAAGACTCCTGACAACACTGCAGAGGGGAAATGGACAGGGCTGCCAATCAGCTGTTGAAAAGACTGTGGTTGAAATAGGGTTTTTTGTTCCGAGAACAGTAGTACAAATTGACTGCATTAATTCTTTTTATTATAGCCGTGCACACTGTAGTTAAGGGCTCCGAAGGGTTTCCATTATCAAACCCCTATTTTCAGCAGGTTTATTAGCTGGCCATAAAAATTTGTTCCCAGCTGAAATTTGGCAGAGGTAGAAGCCTTTTCCTATAAGTTTTAATTGTGTGTGTGTGTTAGTTTTACTAACATAAAAAGAAAAAAATTGCCAAAATGAAGTTTGATGTGCAGGTAGACAGGACTTCCAAAGTCTTAACTCTAATTCAGTGATCTTACTGTGTCGGAAGGGAGAAATCATGCAAGCCGATCATCTGTGATTGTGGCTTATGGCGTCAAAGTCTCTCTGATCATACAGGATGAAGGAACCTGATGATGTACAAACTGAAATTCACCAGGGTGGCTGCCGTTTAGCAAATAGTTTGCCATAACATTCCTCTTATTTGTTTGTCATCTAATTCTGACTTCGTGGTGAAAAGCAGTATGTGCTTAAAAGTCAAGTTACTTCCCCCACATTTCCAGTGACTTCTGCCCCTCACCGGGATTCTGCTTCTGATGGTCGTGTCAGAGTTTTTGTGTTTGTGGGTTATGTGTGGCCTCTAAAACAACAATTATTTTTTATTTATTTTTATTATTATTTTTTAATGACCGAGGAATTAACTCACTAGAACATATAAGATAACATGGTTCAGGTAGGTTTGAAGCCAACAGTAGACAACCACAGGAGCCGTAAGCTGGCTTTTTTCTTTTCTCTCCTTACTCTGAGCCCTATGCACGAGCATGGGTATGACTTGGTATTAAACCTAAGTTGCCACTCCAAGGGCACCTAAGAAGAGATCATCATATTCTAACCTTCATGTAAAGCAAGGGTATTTCTCTTCATAAGTTTTGCATAACTGTTCCTAATGATCTCTGTTCTGTTCAGTGCCTAAGTCACTTCCCCGGGGTGAGACGGTTCAGGAGCCCACAAGAGGAACATTAATTCTCCTCCGCCATTTGGTGTATTGCAGCATTTACACACTTGATTAGACTCCGTTCTGGTGAAAAAAAAAGTGAGCATTCTTATATAAAAGCCAAATTCTCCCCAGGGAGTGACTTAGATATTGGAGCTAATAAGTCCAATAGGGAGATTTTTACTTCCTTCCATTCTGACTTAGCTCGCTAACTGTGTCCTAGATTGGCTTCTCACAGTGCTGTCTCATATTCATATACACCCAATGGGCAAAATTATTTGGCATCCAAACGTTATGTTTGGGGAAAAAAATATCTTTCTGTCTTTATGTTGAATAACACTGAACTCCGAAACATCTAGTGTCAGCTCATTGGTTTATGTGCCAATGTTCCCTTGGTATCTGAGTTTCATCCCTTCATTTATTCATAGACTCATGTGACAGAAGTGTGTTATCTACATCCTTTGTTCTAAGCATGATTCTTGGTGAGGAGGATGAACAGTGAATAGGAGTTGGAGTAGTTTACTGTCCAGCTGGTGATGGTCGGGATGGTGGTGGTGATGGCCGCAAGGGGCCATGCACACTGGGGAGAGCTTCTGTCCCAGGGCTGGATTTTTGAAGAAGGTGGTAGGTGAAGTGAAACCAGAAGAATGAACACCTAGTGAATTAATGAGGAGTTCCAAAGGTTTTGTTCTTTCTTGCTTTGGATAAGACCAGATTTATGTTTTAAGAAGAACACTCTAGGGGTTCCTGGGTGACTCAGTCAGTTAAGCGTCTGACTTGGGCTCAGGTGGTCCCAGGGTCCTGGGATGGAGCCCTACTCTGCTCAGCGGGGAGTCTGCTTCTCCCTCTCCCTCTGCCTCTCCCCCTGCTTGTGCTCTCTATCTCTCTTTCTCTCTCTCAAATAAATAAAATCTTTAAAAAGATAAAAAAAGAAGAACACCCTAGCTACAGGTTTGGGGAGCGAATGACGGAATGAATGAATCGGGGGTATTGGCATGAGAGTGGGGTATCCCTCCACCTGCTGTCATTTTCAAAAAGAGTTTTATTCATTTTCTTTCCAGTTTATTTCTGTGATCTTTCTCTTCCCAGTCAAGTTCAAAAATGACAGTTTTTATTTCTATGATGGTAATAATCAGGCCCATGTCTATTCATGTTGCTCAACTGCAGAAGTAAGACTGTAGGAGACACTACACTGGGTTGGGCTTAGCTTGAGCCTTTTAAGGCTTGATCCAGTCAGGCTCAACAGAGTTACTTGTATTTACAAATAGGATGTTCACTATGAATGCAGGAAGGGCACAAAATTAGAATCTGTGGCTCTACACTCGAAGATCCTTTCCAACTATAAAAACCGATTACTCTCATCAGGGGGCTATCATGAGCAGGTTAACCAGAGTATATCTAAAGGAAATACACCATCAGGTTCTAGGCTAATCGTACAGTTCATTTTCCACGAACATTGTAAAATATCCTCATAGATGAATATGTAATTTTTTCTAGGGAACCATCCCCATGCCTTTGTGAAGAAATTAAATTTCACAATTAATTTTCACACCTTGTATTCTGTATGAATATAAAAACAAAGCACAGGAGTATTTTCACTTTTGTAATATTTTAAACTTCTCACCCAGCATAAACTTCTTAATGATCTCTAAAGCATACTTCACAATTATCTAATAATTTATATCTAACAGTACCATGGTAAAAAGCTTCCATAAGAGAGAAAATAATCATTTACCTGTCTTTTATTTTCTATAGACCTTGTAGACCTTATGCTGTTATTGGGCTGAACATGTTTCCATTTTCTTCAAATAAGTATGCTATCAAAATTCTAGATTTCTGTCTTGGTGTTTGGGAAATAGCACCTAAGTTATCTCACCAGAAGTTTTGATACCTTTATATAGATGCTATTTCCTACATTTATTTCTTAGCCGGTCACTGCAAAGAGTAGTAGGTTTTCTTAATGGGACCATGCTGTAAATGGCACCATGCTGTAAAAAAAGGCATTCCACTAGATGGAGCAGAGTGGAAATAGAACAAAGCAGGAGAGGGATGTGTTGACAAGCTGAGATGGCATCTAAGAAAGTTAGAACCAGATACAGTGTGACCAAAACAAAGAGGAAGAGAATTCAAGAGTGGGATGCCTAAGAAGCTAGAGGTGAAGGGAAATGGTGAGCTGGGAAGGATTATGAATGATCAGAAAATTTGCAAATAGGAGAGAATGGCACCTGGGAATGAAGGGATTTCCAAGTTTACAGATGACATTTAAAAATCATGGTCACAAACTAGTTATTTTTATGTGGGTTAGAGACATTTTAGTTGTTATTTGCATTCACAGGGAACGAGACTTTATCAAATCATACATCATAATCATATGTAATATTTATTTCAGAACTGGAAACCAGTGTCTTGAAAATGGGTCAGAAAAAATCTACTCTTGAGGATTTCCTTGCCCTTCATGGATGTTAGTGGACACAAACTCCAGAGTTATTGTTTTTCTTATGCTTCAAGTCTTTGAAGCTCTGACAGAGCCACAGAGCACAAAGATATAGCAAAAGAAATCTTGGCTCAATGAAATAAACTTAGGATAGAGACTTGCTACTTTAAACTCCAACCCATTCATCTATCCTTTCCCTGACTATGCCCATGGAAATAACTTCGTCACTGCCTCTCTGGAACATCAGCTGATTATCTCTACTTCTGTGTTGTAGAGCCACACAGCGGTTTATACTTCCATGAGTATCAAAGTCTTTTAAAAATCAGAAACTGCTTACTTTTCCCTCCTTCACACTTTTCCAGGCTAAGTAACTCTAATTCTTCTCTAAAAGTACTTTAAGGTCCCTTATCATTCTGATTATCTAACTTTCGTTTTTGTTTTTGTACTTCATATGTTCTTCTTGAAAACATGACTCTCAGACTTGCACAAAATAGGACTGATGTTTTATGACTAAATATCAAAGAGAGCTGTTGGCTCTTTGATATTGTAGGGGCTCTTTCTACACTGTTGGTGCTATTTCTCATGGAGCTCCAGTTCTCTGTTTTTTTCTTTTTCTTTTTTTTTTTTTTTCACAAATCATTAGCTGGTTTTGAGACCTTTAGTCTTTACTTACCTTACTGGTTTTTCAGTGTGATCTTGAATTTTACATTTAGCCAATTAAGTGGTTTTTTTTGTTTTTGTTTTTTTTTATCTTCTTGAATTGGGTCCTGTAGAGTCATGTTGTTATCCTATATAAGCAAAATGCTTCTTTGGCTCACCTGTAAATATTGTAATACATGTGCAGCCTTTGTCTTCAAGTCACTGTAATTTTTTGTTTTTGTTTCACGAGTAGAATTTTGTGATATATCATTTACATGTAACACCCAGGGCTCATCACAACAAGTGCCCTCCTTAATACCCATTCAAGTCATTGTAATTAATGTTGAGCAGGACATACCATAAGAATTCTTAACTCACCTTGGGAGTTCTTCTCTGCAAATTGACACCAACTCATTAATACCTATAATTTGAGTATGTCAGTAAATCCAGCTGTGAGTTCACCCAACTCTAATGTCATTCATCCTCGAATTCTTCTAAATTTACTATCATCCACTCTGCACGTTTGTGTCTTATCCTTGGGATTTTCATGGAGATTTTGCTAAGTACCTATTGAAAGCATTATCAGGATGTCTGTGGTAGTCCACTCATCCACCAGGAGAATAACCCAATCAAAAAGGGAGATGAGGATTTTCGTGATATGGTATGATTTGACCTTTAAATTTGTTTTCCTCCCTTTTGAAAGGATAAACTATTCATGATAGAAAAAGAATGGGGAAAATACAAAATATGGTGAAGAAGGAAACTTTACCACCAAAGGCAACTACTGTTCATACTGTGTGCCTGAGTGGACACATGCTTGCTCATAGGGCATCGAGCCCAATTTACTGCAAAATTCAGTGGGGGATACACCTCAGGATCTATAGCTTTTAAAATCCTCTCTTCCTCTTTTTCTGGTGAGGCCAGACATGTTCATGTCTATTGATGGGATTCCTGCGTTCCCATGGCTTCTCCAAGATTAAAGAAAGTGCATCTCTAGTTTCATTGGTATGTTATCCTAGGAGTCATGTGACATCCTTGAGCCTAGAAATTTGACTTTTACTAAAGTGTGCAGCTGCTCTCTTATTATTTTATTTAATGGCCTCTATCCTTCTCTACTCTTTTTATGGGAACCTTTCAGTTTGATGGGTGGACCGGGCAGGGAGGCCTGGGGAAACAGCAGCAAAATAGTTTAGCAGCAGTTGGTCTGCTGTTCCTGTTGCTCTTTTACTGACCAAGGCTCTTGTTTCAATCAACAGAAACCAACTTTAGTTAACTTGAACATAAATGGGCAGGAAAATTGGTAACTCAGTGGGACTGCCTGAGAAACAGGCCCGGGAGATGGGCAGGGCTGCAGGAAGCTGAAAGGCTAGCCCAGTGCTTAGTTCCTGAGCAGAAACATCCCTGAAAGCCCCTGGCTGGTCAGCTCACACCGGAAGGTGCATGGGGGATGCCTTACCAGCACTCCTCTGCATCTCCTTTGAGTCGTAGTCCCTTTTGGTAGACCAGGCTAAGGCTTTCTGACTGCTGAGCAGGTACGCACTCTGCTGCTGGGGCTCAGGTTAGCAGGTGTCTTAAGTTTTAGTTGTCATGTTGTGGGGAGCTAGAACTGTCCTCTTCCCCTGGATTCACACACCGGTGGATGCCGGTGTAGGAGGCCGGTGCCCGTATTGATAAATAAGAACATATGTACTATAACAATCTTTCCTAAGCAAATGAAAAGCAAAACAATTAAAATGGACTAAAAGATACTTGTTTTGACATCTTTTGTAAGACTTGGCTCATTGGGGAATATGTATTTCTTATTTATAATTTTTTTTCCTTCCTTCTGATTTTTTTTTGTTTTCTCTTTTAAATTTTATTTGTATTTTTAAAAAAGATTTTACTTATTTGAGAGTGAGAGAGAACATTCACCTTCCAGTATGTGTGCACATCGGGGCAGGGGGGAGGGGCAGAGGGAGGAGAAGCAGACTCTCTGCACTGATCGGGGAGCCCTAAGTGGGGCTCAGTCCCAGGACCCTGGGACCTTAACCTGAGTCTAAGACAGATGCTTAAATGACAGAGCCACCCAGGTGCCCCTCCCTTCTTTTCTTTTTATTTTCTTTTGTTTGTTAAAATTCAAATTTGTGAAAGAATGACCTGCAGTGGGGTGTTGTATTAGAAAGGTTTTGGGTCAGAACCAAGGTGTACTTGGATTTGACTTCTGGCTATCCTGTTAATGGCTCTGATACTTGAATAAGCCAGTTAGCCTCTCTCCAGCTCAAATCCTTCATCTATAAAATGGAAATAAGAGTACCTACTTTGTAATATAACTGTATGAACTAAGAACATGTTTCAGAGGACCTAGTCTATAATAGATGTTCAATATGTGATTAGTCACTTTGGGTTCTGAAGATACTGTAATTCATTTCCCTTTGAAATTGTTAACAATTTTAAAAATTTTATTTATTTATTTTTAAGGATTTTATTCATTTATTTGACTGAGAGATAGCAAGAGAGGGAACACAAGCAGGGAGAGTGGGTGAGGGAGAAGCAGGCTACCCGCTGAGCAGGGAGCCCGATGTGGCGCTCAATCCCAGGACCCCAGGATCATGACCTGAGCCAAAGGCAGATGCTTAATGACCGAGCCACCCAGGTGCCCCAGCAATATTTTTTTTAAGATTTATTTATTTATTTTGGAGAGAGAGCATGCTTCCACATAGGGAAGGGGCAGAGCAAGAGGGAGATAAGCAGATTCCTTGCTGAGCGCAGATCCCTGGGGCCCTCAAACTCACAACCCTGACATTATGACCTGAGCTGAAATCAAGAGCCGGACAGTTAACTAAATGAGCCACCCAAGTACCCCTAAATTGCTAGCAAGTTAATAATTAGATTAAAAAACCAATTACATACCTAAAAACTGACTTACCTTGGAGTCATACTGTTTCTGATTTTTCCATTTTTCCACTTTGAAAGCAATTTGCAGCAAATACAATTTTTATTTTTATTTTTCTAGGGCCCCTTGATTCCCACATTTATTTCACAGTTGCAATCAGAATGTACATATTGTTTCTTACATATACTTTTTTATTTTTCTTAAATGCTTTGCCATTAAAAATTAATGCCATGATTTTCCCATTTGCTTCCTTGGGATCATTTGTTGCTTCCATATAAACAAGATCAGCCTACCTATCTTTGAGCATTGTTTGTTTTTTGAATCATGTCTTTAGGGTAACTATTAGGGAAAAATGGATCAAGTTGTGTGGGCAGTTCTGTGTTCTTGATATAACATAAACACGATGAAGCTTTTTTTTTTTTTTGTAAAGATTTTATTTATTTATTTGACAAACAGAGATCACAAGTAGGCAGAGAAGCAGGCAGAGAGAGAGGAAGCAGGCTCCTTGCTGAGCAGACAGCCCAGTTTGGGGCTTGATCCCAGGACCTTGGGATCATGACCTGAGCCAAAGGCAGAGGCTTTAACCTCCTGAGCCACCCAGGCGCCCACTGAAGCGTTTTTTTTTTACAGCTGTGTCTATACATACATCTCTTAGAGTCAGCACAGGGTTGCACGTTGACACCATGACCTCTTTCACAATTATAAACTACAAGATGATATAGTCACTTACTCTTGAGATTTTTTTTTTACTTTCATACTCACCAGTCTTTTTACCAACAGGGCTTCCTTATTGTGGAGAATGGCACAATTAATTCGCTTGATATTATATCTTTCTCCTGGGGCATTACATTGTCAAGAAAGCTAGTCATGACTTTAAACATTTTTGACCAAAACTATGATGAGGTTGAGTATTATGCAAGGGGAACCACACCAGGGTTCCTTGGTTCATTCATTCATTCAATGCATATTGATGAGCTAAGTAGCAGTGACTCTGTTGTATTCTGAGGATAAGATGAATAAGGCATGCCTCGGTCCCTGAAGAGTTCAGTCCCAGAGATAGAAAGGAATGGTAAGATTACCAGAACCGCTGTGTTACAGGTATGCAGAAGATGCAAATGAAACACAAAGAAAGATTGCCTGATTCAATCTGGGGAAGCCAGAAAATGCTTCTTGCAGAGCTGATCACTACATTTAACCCTAAAGGACAAGTAGGACTTAGAGAAGCAGAGAAGAGTGAGGAATGTGGGAGAATCTCAAGCAGAATCGAAGGAGAATGACACTTTTCCAGAACAGCAAGTGGTTCAGTTTAGAGTCGGAGAAGGTGAATGAGGAGAGATGAAGCTGGCAAGATGAGCTTCAGGGTCCTGCTGAAGACTGTCCCTTGAGAATTTGCATTTTATCCAGATAGTGGTGGATGACACAGTGAAGGGTTCAGCCTGGGGGCTGATCTGCTTAGATCCCATGGTTAGAGAGCTAGACTGTAATGCCACCCAGACACAAGGCGGCCGGTAAGGGTGGTTGCAGAGATGCCCCTTCAGATCCTGCTACAGGAATCCAGGAAAGAAACAACGAGAGACGGAAGTCCAGTACCAGCTCCGGACTGAGAGAACTGAACCATCAGGAGGTAGTAGAAGTTACTGGAATTGGGGACAGAGGCATACAGAGTCCTCTCTGATGTAGGCCACGGGGTCACTCATGCCTCATCCCACTGCTCCAGGGAATCCAAGATGAGGAGCAGGATTTGGGGTAATAAAGGGGAGAAGGGTTGCCTATAGTTTTTGACATGCTGATTTGAGGTGGGATTTAAGGTTTAATGCATAAGAAGAATGGTGTGTTCAGGGCAGAATCCTGGGATTACTGATGTTAAATCAAAGGTAGGGGAAGAGGAATCTATAGGAGATAAAGAAGATTGGAGAAGTAGGAGGAAAATCCAAGAGACTGTGGTATTGCAGCAGCCAAGGAAATGGAGGTTTTAAGGAGGGTGTGGTTTTAAAAAAAGCCATAGAATGGTCAAGTAAAAGAACTGAAAAGTACCTTTGGGCTTTGGCAACAAATAAGTCAGATCTGACTCTGGCAACAACAGTTTCATTAACTTGGTGTGGGCAGAAGTCAGGTAGTGGCCCTTTGGGGGAACATGGACAGATATTTCCATAGTCTTGGCGTGGAGGAGGAGAGGGAGAGAGGGAGAGGATGAAGGAGACTAGAAGCTGGAAGAAATAGAATAACAACTAAAATTAATTGAGTTCCTAACCATGCCAGGTACTCTTCTAAGCACTGTATATGTGTATATACCTCCCTCCATGTATATGTGTATATATGCCCATTTGATTCTTACAACAACCATGTGAAGTAGATATTATTGTTTTCATTCCACACATGAGATACTGAGACAGAAGTGAAAGGCTTACCTGAGTTTACAGGACTTTTAAGAGCTGCAGCTGGGACTGAACCTGAGCAGTCTGCTCCAGTTGGGGTCTTAATCACTGTGTATGTTGCCTCTTATATTACCAGCTCTAGCAACCTGGAGTTTAGTCTTTGTCTAGAGATCAGGTGAAAAAAAATGAGAGGCAGGACAGTAGAAGGATCAACCTCATCCAGAGAACAAATGTTAATATAGATTTTTTTTTTTCCAATGGAACAACAGTAAAGAGTTTCCCTAAGTGTATAGTTGGGACAAAAACAATCCAGGAGGCTGTGAAGACATTCACTCTGTGATTAAGATTGGTAGGCAGGTTTGACTCAGCTTAGGGAGACCTCTAAAGACAGCTGTGGTATTTTAGAGTTAACGGAACAAACAGTTGGGAGCCAGTGTGGGTTGGGAAGGGAAGAAGGGAGCAAAGCCATTATTCTTATGAATCCTAATCCTGTAGAAGTAGTCAGATTAGATGAAAGGTCAGTGAGACGGGTGGTAATGGAGCTGAGCTGAGAGACAGTGACATTAGCCCAAGTATAAGGTGGTCAGGATCTGATTGAGGCTTGTAGCATTCAGAGGTCATTCTGATAGAGTTAATGCAAAGAGTTGAGAGATTTTTTAAAAAGATTTTTGAGAGAGAGCACATGCAAGAGCACACAACCCGGGGAGGGGCAGAGAGAGACAGACAAGCAGACTCCCACAGAGCCTGGAGCCCAACAAGGGGCTCCTCCAGGACCCCTGAGATCATGACCTGAGCCAAAGTCAGAGGCTCAAGACAGGTGCCCCAAGAGTTGAGTGATTTGATGAGTGTTTCAATGAGGCACCCTCGGCCCAGGTTGGGGTGGGGAAGAGAACAACTGAATAAGACTCGGTATTTCAAAGAAGCAAAAGTAGGAAACCAGTGGCCAGAAACAGAATTGGGGAGGTGAGAGTGGAAACTGGTTTGAGAAGAAACAATTCATGAAACACGTTTTTGCTGAGTGCTCTCTCTGTCTTGTGAGCCCAGCCCTCTGATAAGGAGTGAACATGAACTCAGCACAAGTTTATTGAGTTCAGGGGTGCTGGGTTTCAAGCAATATTGGGGTTTCTAAGTCGAAGTGACTCACAGCAATTAAAGCTAGAGACTGGAATCTGGGTAATTATTTCAGTGTTGGAGATATTAATTTGAGAGCAATGGCACAGAGATGAGAATCGGGTCTTGTATCAATTCAAGAATAGCCTAAACCGAAAAAAGAATTTCATTTTTTTTTCTTGTGTCTCTGTGTGGATTTCCATGTGGCATTGAAGGCGCGTATACTGAATATTCATTTCAGGGTATATTATCTGGTCCAGATAGGGCACAAAAAGGATGTCTTGATCACCTGTCATCCAATATCTCCTGGCACTTTTTTAGAGTTAGCACATGGACGCCAGGGTCATGGCCACAGTCTACTGTAGGTCACTGTTTCTTACCTCTGGGAAATTTTGACAGGTTTCTTAGAGGTCTAGAATTATTTCTGTTCTAAACTGTCTCCTATTATTAGACACTGTTAAGTATCTGAATGCTTTTTCATCTTTGCAGTGATAAGTGAACATAGTAACAGAAACCCACAGTTGCTGGAAATGAGCAAAAGCAAGTCTCTGTTCATGGTTCTAGGAATTTATTCCTCTTCAGATTTTTAGTGTTCAACACCCAACTGCCTATGATTTATGGAAGAAAGGCAGCAAGGCGAGCACTTGGTGGTTGTTCATGGGGTTTTCGTGCCTCTCTGGGCTTTTTTCCAGGTTTTAGTGGAAATGCTATTGACCTGTGTAGTTTTGGGTAGTGGAGAGTGTGTCAGATCTTTTCCAAATAATATTGGTCTGAGAGTATGAACATGACTGGTAGAGTTTAAGCTGTGAGTGACGATCCTGCCAGAAGAGTAGCATTTGAGCCATGTGGATATCTACCCTTGAGCAGTAAATATTTACTCTCTATGTAAACCTGCCTTGTTATATGTTTGTTTGTGTTTTTGTGCATTTTGCTGTACACATGCACAGACAAGTTATTTACGCCCAGCCCAGCCCCTATACGATACTAGCAAATCCTCAATATATTTATTGCATTTAGTGACTATTAATTTCAACATCATTGAGAGGGGAGTGTGTCCTAGAAAGGTCATTAGCTTATCGGGACATGAGGACATTGTCAGTGCTGCATAGTCTGGCTATCTTTGTCAGTATTTGTAAGCATCTGATTAGTTTTAAGATGCCTTTCTTCTTCCCCTGTACCCTCAAAAATTAGTAAACTAACTCTTCAGTTGCCTTAGTTACTCAAAAACAGAGCTTCGTCACTGCCACTTTCCCTGCTTTGCCTGGAGAGAAGGGGCAAGGAGTTGTTTTCATCGGTGCTTTCTGGACATGGCAGTGTACCATTTCTAGGATGCAGGAGTTTAGCCAAAGATAGTGATATCACCTATATGGGTAATGCTGATTCTATAATGCTGCAAACAAGATGTTTCCTGTTCCCGGTTCTTAAAAAGAAGTTTAATGATTTTGATTGCTACTAACTTTAGTCCTAAGATGCATTGAACTATGATCCTGAAGGTAGATATTTTGAACTCTTAAGCAAAAAAAGAATATTGTTGAAATGATGGTATCTTTTGTAGGAAGCATTTAGATTAGTTCACCTGACTGTATCTCCCTTCTTTATTTCCATTTCTTTAAAAAGTGCCAATCTCATCTAGAAATATGGAAATTCCTTTCAAATACACTAGGGATTTATTTATTTTGGAACTTCACAAGGTTCAAATTAACATAGAGTATTTTGGGAAAAGAAACCTGTAGCCAGAGTGATTTGTATGCATTTTAGTTTGTTCTTCAGGAAAATCTTGACCTTATAAATTGGGCTCATAAGAAGCAAAACACTGGGAATGCCTGGGTGGCTCGGTGTTAAAATGTGTGGCTTTGACTCAGGTCATGATCCCGGGGTCCTGGGATCAAGTCCCGCATCTGGCTCCCTGCTCTGCAGGGAGTCTGCTTCTTTCCTCTCCCTCTGCTTCTCCTGCTCTCTCTTAAATAAATAAATAAAGTCTTAAAAAAAAAAACCACTGATAAAAAAACATGGCCTACTAATGAAATAATTATGTGTACTACCTTGTGAGGAAAAAATATATAGCTCTATGTACATATATAATATTATATAATATATATGTATTTTTCTTTGTTTTCCATTGGAGCTATTTAATAAAGGGAGAAACACACATTACTCTTAATATCATGGTGAACAAATTTTCCATTATGTGTTGGTCACTCTAATAGGTAAAGGGAATTTCAAGTGTAGAGTCTGTGCTTCTCAAGGGCTGATGATCTAGTTGAGAAAGATCAAAGAACACCTAAAAGAAAACTAACAATTTACGAGAGCACAGAAGAGGTCCCATGTATGTATGGCAGACATCAGCTATCAGAGCTTACTTCCTGCGCTGATTAAAGATGACCAGAGTGTTTTAAGAAGTCCTTTAGAAGTGGACTTTCTGCTGTTCTTGAAGGAATGTTAGTTTTTAGAACAGCAGAAGTCAAGAGGAGGTACTTTCCTCATGGGGGTAATTGTGGTCAGAAAGTCACGCAGGTAGAACTTAAACCACAGGTGTAACTTAAGTGGTGTTTTCAGGCTACGGTAAGTATCCTTCTGGCTCGAGTCCAGTTTCTGTGGCAGGCAGAATTTGGAGATAAGGATGAAGAAGTAGATAAATCCCAGATGAGTGGAGGGCATCGCTTAAATTCCAGGCCAAATATGTGCTCCATATCCTGTAACCTCCAGTTAAGCAGACACCCAGTTGAAAGTTTAATGCCTTAAGGGAAGTCTTAGGTACACATATGTATCCATGATGGAAGAATGGAGAAAGGGACAGGCGTGGAGTCTGTTGAGGCACGACACTGTGGATATTTCAGGTGTCAGACAGCGAGGGTCCACATGAGAGTGATGGCCATGGGCCTTGAAAGAGAGAAACAGGCTCAAGAAACACTTCAAAGGCAGAATTACCTGACCCAGTGCCTAGCTGGATTGGGGAACATTAGAAGGAGCAAAAATCATTTCATCTGAAAAACCAGTGGAGCAATCTATTATCGTAGATTAATCCCTGCATATAATCTATCTGTCGTTCTGTACAGCCAACCCAAGATGACTTGAGAGAGTGGAATTTCGTCTTCTGTGGCTGATAACCTGCCCCTAGATGGCTTGTTTAATTACAGGACATTCTGCTTCTTCCGGGTGACAGATGTGGGAACAGCACTGTTGAGAACTTCAGGTGTTAACTAGAGAATCCTTTCTCTCAAGGGGTGTGGCTTTATCATCATATATCCTGCACATGCAGGCTAAGAACTTTCTCCACCTCCTTTTCCCTCATCTGCAACAAGGCTGCAACAATTGGTGGCTCTCTTTTAATCGGATGAGTGGAATTGACAAAAATAATGACCGTGTGTAACCCTAAGTATTGTATCTTTTTGTCAAAAGACTTTTAAGCACGTAACACTAGGATGTTTCTTCCAGGAGTACCGTGAGATAGGCATAATTTTCCAATGAAACATAAAGAAAAGAAAATTCTTTAAATTGGATAATAAATTGGATTTTTGCCCATCTGGATACGATAGGTCAAGGTTAGTGCTTTGAGTGCTTTAGCCTAGAATAAGTAAGCAAAATTTTATACATAAATATCACTTATATGCCACTTACATTAAATTTGTGCTGTGGATACATATCAAGGGCTGCTTTCAGGGTCTTATCCATATTCATTGGCTGATGTAAAAGCAAAATGGGATGGGAGTCTTCACTGGAAAACACCCTGCATGTTGACGTCTGGTGTCCAAGCTTGATGTTGATATTGACATTATCTCAAGGGATAGCAGATTTCAGATTGGTGAACCAAACATGTGTAGAGTTCAGTCCCCTTTTCTACATCATTCAAGGTACTGCTCTGCCTTGAACTATTTTCTCAAAATGGAGAGTATTTAAGTAGATAGGTGCTCCAAATGATAACTATCAATACAGATCAAAGGACCATGGGTGAAGGGGGATTACCATCTTACAGGAATGTAGATTGTTGTAAATATTTATATGTTTGTTTTTTTTAAGATCAGATAAAATATGGCTTAAACATTTTCCTGGGTTACATATAAGTGATTAAACTCCTTATTTCATTTTGTGCTCACACTGTGATGTGAATGAATTAGAAATAGTGAAGAGAAGATTGGCTTATATAATTCAGATAATTACTCTAGCCCACTAAAATGCATGCTTATTGTCAGGATCAGGCCTTATTAATTCTTTTTATTGGTTTACCATTCCTTTACCGGTGTGTCCTTTCCCAAACTCTTCCGGAGAACATGAACATTAAATGAATGAGTGAGTAACAGCCTGAATTGGTAAATTGGATTCTCGGGGGATAGCGTAGCTTTTAAACCAGCAAATGGTTCTGTGATGGACTGATCTAACATATATGAGATCATTATGATGGTTTACAGTGAAAGCTTTACATGTATGAATTTATCCTCAAAACCACACTGTGGGTTAGGTGCTATTTTTAACCCATTTTGCAGATTCGAAAATCAGGGAACAAAGGTATTGAATAAATGGTTCGGAATCATACAGTCGATAAGTTACAGAGCTGAGACCCCAACCCAGAAATTGACTGATGAGCCTGGGCTTTTAAAAATGTCATGACTCTATCCCCTATTATAGAGTAGAGGACTCCTAAATTATATAAAAATTTAGTTCTCTATGTGTTGACAGCTTTTTGCTATCAAAAGGGGTTATTCATTAATTTTTGAAACACTGGGAAAGGCCATGAGATGGAGAAGTTGTGTGTGCTGGGTCGTCTTGAGTCATTGTTGTAGATGCAGGCTTTTCTAAGTCACATCGAATGAGCGTTTCAGTCTAAAAGCATTTTTAAGTATTTTGATGACTAGGTACTTCTAGTTCCGTCGGACTGTCTGGCAGTTACATGGACCGGGCATATTCTGGATTATTGAGCTAGCAAGTCAGTTTCTTGGGTTCTCTTCACTTTTCAACCAAACAAACCACTCTATATTGTGAGAAATGTAATCAGATGTTGAAATGAACCTCAAAAAATATGACTGGGAAACTAAACATATTTCAGGAAGAAGGGCCCATAATACATTCTAAATTACTGTTTGTGGATTTTTTTGGTCTTCCACTGCCATTGCATATATTTCAGAATATAGTAGAGTGTCTAGCTGAGTGTTAGCTCAGCTAGCAGTTTTACAGAGAAAAAGTTAATGTCCTAACTGTTAAAGCTCACTGTCGCTACCATATAAATTGTTGCTCTCTCTTCCTTATTTGGTGTCCAGTGGCAGTGAGAGACCTTAATTTTTCCTTTTTGGAAGAAGGGAAACAGGAAGAATGATGATCAGGATCATCTGTGACCCACCATAGAATGAAGATAGGCCCAAATATATTTTTTAAAGCCCAGATATTTCTAATGGTATCTTTTCTCTGTTTACTTAGGTAGCACTTCTGAAAACATCATTTGACATTTTGTGTTTAGTTTTTTCTATATTTCTGATCGCAGGAGTTTCTGGAGTTTGCAGTTCTGTCTCTCGTACACATGAACATGAGTGTACATATACACACACATCCAGGACTGTATGATACTAGGAAGCCTTCGCTTCTCTGATTTCATGGTTTTAGATAATGTTCCAGAGTGTACATGCACTCAACAAGGAAAAGAGCTAGGGACTCATATATAGAATGGCTTATTTGTTCCTTATTGGGTTTTGTAACAGGGCCTGCCTTGCCAAATGAGTTTGCCATCCAGGAGCCTCAAATTCTGATGTACCCTAGTGTTTCAGTGGATGTGCTTGGGAGTAAATCACCCATTCCAAGGAAACCAAAGTGACCTGTGTCAATGGCACGGCTGTTTTCAAAAGGCTTGGTTGTTGGCCCTAGGCCACCGATATTCCCTGAGTACCTACATATATCTCTCTTGGAGAACTTCTAGTGGCCTACCGTTTACTCAAGTTCATTGAATTTACAGTATTCACTCTTTTTTATTTTAAATTTATTTATTTGATAGAGATTACAAGTAGGCAGAGAGGCAGGCAGAGAGAGAGGGAGAAGCAGACTCCCCGCTGAGCAGAGAGCCCGATGTGGGGCTCGATCCCAGGACCCTGGGACCATGACCTTAGCCGAAGGCAGAGGCTTTAACCCACTGAGCCACCCAGGCACCCCTACAGTATTCACTCTTAACCTTAAACATCTATGGTAAAGAAAACAAATCCCACCATTTTACGTTCTACACTGTATCTGTGTGCAAATTGTAAGGGTCACAATTTTGGAAAGCGATTTTCTTTGGCATTCTAAAAAGCAGTGAAAAATCAGCTAAATGTTCTTTATAGCAAAATACTTAAGAACTAGAGCTTTCATAAGTATTCTAAAATATTCTGAATGAAGGTAAGCCACATATGTATGTACCTGCATATGCGTTGCCTATACAATGCATGGTGGAAATAGTCCTATACATGTTGCTTATTTATAAATATGTAAAATTACGTGGTATTTTTCTATAAGCATTTAGTTGAGCAAAATAGGACCTGGTACTAAAGAAGGCTAAGGTTACAGACCCAATTCCTATACAGACTGTTTAGTTAATTCAGTTCTTAATCCATAGATTGAACCCCTGACCCTTGGTCATAGCTTGTGCAATATTACAGCTGGTCCAGAAAGGCAAAGCAAATGAATCAGCGCAACTCACACCACTATTGTGAAAACAAGCAAATTTATCAGGGTGGATCCATAATGTATCTGTTCTTTTGAGGGCAAGTTTAATTTTACTCTCAAATTCAGTATGATTTTGATATTACTATGAAAGTCATGTTAAAATATGTAAATAGGGCATTTACTAAACTGTCTTTATTTAGTGTTCTTTTAAGTGATCATAAAATTTTAATGACTATTATTACTGATACTCTAATAAGTACTTCAATGAATTTTTTGATGGTTAAATATAATTTGTATGTTACTCTGGAATCTCAATGTAGGGATTTTAATATTGAAACATTACTGTAAAATATTCATGCCATCAGCCTTCTATATTACTATACCATAGAATAAATGCATGTTGATTTGAACTTAAATCTTTCTGACATTCAATGGTTTGGGCATCACAAAATCTTGTAATGCATTAGTCATTCAGCTCAGGGAAAGTGACTTGCATTTTCAGAGTATTTATAAATTGATGTTAAAAACCGTTTTATTCTAGCCAAGAAGGCTTTTGCTTTACAGTCTAATTTTGGACATATATGTGGGTTACTTAGAGAGATAACATTAATCTTTCAGTAGCAACAAGTGCTGGGTGAGGTTAAGGCCAAGAGTTTAGCATTCCTGTTATCAAAATGCTATTGTTGGACATAAGGACCACGATATATGATCATTGCTGAATGTTTAAGTAATTTGGTTTGGAACTCTGCTGTGTGTTACTGTGCTTCCTAACACATTAAGCGCCCCCTACCCCAAAGCTTTTCTTTCCTTTTTTTTCTTTTTTTTTAAGGGAGACCAGCCATTAGGAGGAAAGATTTCCTCTCCTCTGCCTGTGATTAGCTTAATGCCAAACAAAGCATCTCATGATTCTGTGTTCATGCTGCTATTTATGTAGACATTAGGCACGGGAACAGGCTTTTAACAATATGACTGCCTGGGCTTTATGTTACACATCATGAAACATTTTGTTGATGCTTTATAAATAGTGTCACCTATTTATAACCGTCAGCCACTATTCTTTCAGTGGCATTCTCAAGTGGCCTTTGCTTTGGTTGACATCAGACACACATACGCACTTCTGTTCTGTTGCTTGAAAAGTTAAATGGGAGTATGTGAGTTTTAGCTGGCCCATCTGATGAGACTCTGGGAAACTGTTAGAAGTAAGGAAGTTAAGAGATAGTTGACATCAGAGAACAAATACTGAAAATGTTGAAAATGAACAGATTGGATGAGTTTAGTATTATGAAAATGTCATTTGACAGATGCAGAACAGTGGTTTTTTTTCAAAAGATCTCTCCACACACCGAGAGTCTTATATTCCATTAAAAGAAGAAAAAGAAGGAAAAAACCCGAGGTGACAGGAGATTCCTATGGGGGAAGAAGCTTTCTGTGCATATCTCGGGGAATCTTTGGGGGACATTTATTCTCATCTTGGAGGTAGAGGGAAGATTTTAAAGTTAATAATATTTCTGCCACCTTACTCCTTCCTTCCCTTGTGCTTACAGGCAAAGGTAAAAAGCTGCCTTGTGTCTAATAGAGAATCTACATCAAAAGCAGGAAAGGTAGAGAAGAGAGAGCAAAGTGAGGGAAAGAGATCAGCCCTGTGTTTTGTGGCAGACTATAAAATCAGGAAAGGCCTTTACTGAAACAGGAGCCGGCCAGAACTCCCCCAAAGTAGATGTGTCCTGTTAACAAATGCGGGCCCATCGGCTGCTGTTTGTCCTCACGGTAAGTACAGACCCACAAAGGATTCTATCCTAGTCGTGTTAACAAACAAGGTGGAGAAATAGCAAGATGGAATGAAGGGGGAAAACGAACCTTTCTGCATTTCTTTTTTCACGAGGCACTTTTTGACTTCGGGATTACTGTGAAGAGAGCATTACCAAACCTGCCTTATCCGTGTTCCGTGCCCATTCTCCAGCTGGCTCAGAGCTGAGCACACACTTTTCATTTACTTACTCCCTTCGGGCTTTTAGTGACAGCAGAGGCCACTGCCATGCGGCCTGTGGGCGAGGGTAGCTCTGTGGCAGCTGTGTTTCAGGTTATCTCTAGGCACACAGTAGAGAAGCCAAAACCCAGCAGACCTTCTTCTGGGATCGTCCACTACAAATAGCATTGTTCTTGGCAAATTCTGACAAAACAGAGCTGCGGTCATCAACCTGGATCCCTCTTCTGCGGAGGAGAAGCCTTTTCCTGGCTTTGGAAAGCACATGCATGACTCCTGTGACAGGCCCAGACTAAGGTGGAGATCCTGCCTTTAAGAGGCAAGGTCTGCGGGTTGTGTACAACATGCTTTCCCTGTAATAGGAAGATGGCAGGCATGAAAGCTTGGAGGGGATATAAAGGTCCATCATAATAAGGCCAGATTAGTGTATATCACAGGTAATAGACCCAAAATGGAGGTGACTCTTCTGTCCCAGCTGATTACCCTGAAATGCCATAAGCTGAGGTCTGCTTCATAGTCAGCTGGGTTTCCGAAGCAAAGTCATTAACAGGGATTGTACATCAAGTGGGACAGTTATTTTAAAATGTGGGCAAACAACCCCAGAGTTAAGGAAATAAACCAGGATGAACAGAATACTCACTTAGGTAGGTCACAGAATGAGCTACGCAGTAGAAAAACATTTTATGCCCAAGAACCTTAAAGAATAACCCTAAAAAAAAAAAAAAGTGCTCAAAGAGTCTAGGTCTACTTTTGTTCTTTGTAAACAGTTATTTCAGAGTAATTCCCCTGAAGGTTAGCGTTGCCCTGCCTAAAGGTTTGTGGTCAACAAAAGTCTTTTGGGAAAGATCTTTAGCCACTTTGAAGTAGAAAGTCAATGCCTGCTCTGAAATGTGACAGGCTCGTAAACCCCAAACATGTCTGAATGGCGTGAAGGCAGGAGAGAATCAATTCTCCCTGCCATTCTAATAGGTAAAAATATTACAAACTATGCTCCGTCTCTTGACTCTTTTACTTTCTTCCTTTAATGCCAAGCCACGTATAATAATCCAGCAGATTATACAATTAAAGCCCACCGAGAGCTCTATTTATCTGGGCTGTGGCGTCTATCAAGCATTCCTCAATTATTTCCCATAGTCAGTATTTTTTTGTTGTTGTTTTTGTTTTTAAAAACCTGGCAACGATGTCAACTTCAGTAAGTTAAGATGCTGTGCTCCTTTTGCTGTTTCTGCTTCGGTGCCTTATTAAATGCACCAGCTAAACAGAAAATGCAGTATAAATATGTTTCATGAGTCATTTAAGGATTCAGCCAAGAGACATTGCAATTGACTTTTGAGTCCATTTTTAGAACAAACTCTTTTAAGACTCTTCTCAACAGGAACACTTCCCCTGCACTGGAACTGACATGACTGTATGCATTACTTTATTTTGATACTGACATTTAAACAATAAAATAAAGCCATTTAAAACAAATAGTAGTGCTTTAAGTGTCTGGGCTGTCAAGATATCAAATTATATAACTTGGAGAAAATCAGAATTCATTGTTAATGGTATGCACTTAACACAAAGGGTCGCTGGAGTACTCACCAGATATATATTCAGCTCTGATGCTGGACCTAACAGGCTGTATTCCTTTAGATAGAATTGAGTATATTCACTTAAATGGGCTTGACTCTAGTACAATCACTGTATTCAAATGTCAAAAAAAAAAAAAAAGAGAGAGAGAGAGAGAGAGAAAGAGGATGTCACAGAGGGTCACAAATTATGTTGGATTTTGACAGATTGTAGCCTTGCTTTACAAGAACAGTAACATCTCATTTGTCACCATTTGATCTGTAAGTGCGGGAATGGGAGCGGAAGGCCTTCCATCTCCGCCACAATTTAATCGCTCTGAGGCCGACGGTGGTGGTGGGAGCCACCTGCCCAGGCACCGCGCTGCTGATCGGTTTTAATTTAATCGTCCGTCAGCTGGATGAAAGCATAAATCGTCTCCCTTTGATCTGCAAATGGGGTGTTTTTGTAAAGCAGGGTATGGAATCAGGGGGAAGGGACGTCAGATTTAGTCCAGCCTGGACAATGTGGCCCCTGTGGGGACACCAAGAGTGCTGTTTTACTTTACAGGAGTTGCAAACCAAGAAAAGACCCTCAGGAAACGCAGGACAAAGCAGGGAAAGCAGCGAAGGAGACCTATTTGCGTTAAAAGGTTAACCATGAAATAAAGCCTTACAAGCATCATAAGATGCTGTTCTCAGCAGAGGAGACAGTTCCCCATTCATATCCACTCATCTTTTTTAAATACATTCTGTTGTTGTTACTGTTCAAATTTTGGCTGTGGGAGAAACAACAGAGGAGGTCGTAGAAAGAGTTTTTCTATTATCTCCTGTGAATGGTGACCATTATTAATGGAACCTGGAATTTTCTGAGGAGGACGGGCATAGTAAAAGACGGTTTTGTTAAAAGTGGGTTGTGTGGAGAGGCACACACTTTTAAATACAATAAATGACATGATGATTGGACACGATAAACAGTACCTCAAAATAGTTATTATGAGCATGTAAGTGGTCTCATAGACAAACACCATAAGTAAGGTGCTTTCCACATCATTTCTGAGTCTCTTTCTCAGAATCGCAGATAATAGGTTTTTATAAGTAAAAAAGAGACACTTTGTAGCACTTCTGCCATAAATAAATCGGGAGAGAATTGTCAAAAACACATTCCACGTTTTGTAGTTTTTACAAGCATGACTTCTCAGTGCAGAGGCTAAAGCTGTGGTAGCGGGTTTCCCAACAATTGGTAGAAACGCTTCCACCATTAAGATGTTACCAGCATGATAGTTTTTTGTTTTGTTTTGTTTTGTTTTATGAGCCCTGTAAACAGAAACTTGGGAGCGTGATAGAAATTTTTATACAAAAAATTTCCAACATGTATATTTAATAACCAAAATATTTCTAAAGAAAAATCCATTTCAGGAAAAATCCCCAAGAGTAACCTCGGAATTTCCAAAAGACTTCCCCTAGTCCACAGGGAATTGCTCCATAAACCGAAGAAAAATTCCCCCTGAAATTCCTTTAGGATACCATGGAAAGCAGAAACAATTTACAGTTCAATTCAAAAAGCTAAAAATTTCTTCACTGGTAATAGTTCTAATAAAATTGCCAGCGGAGGAGAAGGCCCCTGAAGACCCGTTGAGTCCTCCTGCTTATTCTGGGCCATGTATTTAGTTGGCGTTCACCTTCCATAATTTCCATTAATGGCTTTTCTAAGCAGTATTTGCATAGGAAACATAAAGGTTCTCTGCCACGTCCATGTATTAAGTCATCCCACCGCACTGCTAGAGGCTCATAGGTAAACATCGCTGGGCTTTTAGATCAAACATGTCTCACAAAGCAGTTTTGGAAAAACCTGAATTTTTGCAGTGGGCTTCTGAGGAGGGGAAGTAGTGGTGTGTCTGTGTGAATGGGATGGGAGCGCACATGGTGTAGACTCTTGCCACCTGGTAGGGCTAAGCTCCGCTCATGTGTTTGCACCTACGACAGACCACAAGGAGGGAAGGGAAATGGGAAGGGAGAGGTAGAAGAAAGAGGAGTGGAGAAAGGAAGTGTCAAGTGTGATATGTTATGTGTATATTTTGGGAAACAATAAAGGGCGCCTAGTAAGTTCCTTTAGGTGCCTCCATTGTATCCCAAGATCCTATGTTTCTTCCTCAATTGTCTGACACCTTAGAATTAAAACAATTCTTTTCCTGCCTTTTCCTTCAAGGCAAGTTCCTTCCTTCCTTCCATCCTCCCTTCCTTCCTTCTTTCTTCTTTTCATCCTTCCTTCCTTCCATCCCTTCTTCCCTCCCTCCTGCCCCCTTCCTTCCCTCTTCCTTCCTTCCTTCCTTCTTTTGTTTCTTTCTTTTTGAGCAAGAGTAAATCTTAAGAGTTTCAAGTACATGTAAGTCTTAAGATTATCAAGTATATAAAGTACTATCATTAGACACATGCTGGGAGTCATCCTTTTCCTAAACTCCTACATCTCTTCAGTTACTAAGCCTAGTGGATTCCACCTACAGAGGCTCCTTTGATCTTTGTCTATCTAACCCCTTTGCCACTACTTTAGTACAGGTCACTTTCCTTTATCATCTGCATGACTGAAATAATCTCCATTAGTCTCTGTGTCTTCAGAGCCATCGGTGCCCATCATATTTTGCCCTGCATAGATGAATTCCAAACTTCCTAGCCATCAGAGATGCTGCTATTCACAAATAGAACCTAATTTATCTTCCTAGCCTTCTTCAGGTGCCATATATCTTAGCCACTTTGTTCTTCTCATGACTGCCTGAATGTAGTGTGTTTTCATTCCTCCATATCTCTGCTTATTCAGTCTCTTAACCTGGAATGCCCTTCTCACCCTCATTTTTGCCAGGAGAAGTTCAACACATCTAGAAGAATTCACTTCTGGTTTGTGAAGACTTCTGAAATCCTCAGACAGAATTGTTTTTTGCTCTACATTCCCATAGGATTTTTTACATACCTCTAGCATTAACAAAATATATCACAGTGAGTTATTAAAGAGTCTCCCAGTGGATTCTGGGTCCTTGAGGGCAGACAATAAGTTTCATTCTTGTCTAACCTTCTCCCCTCCTGCCCCTAAACCCAGCATAGTGTTTTTGACCTGAGTCCATGTTCCATCAATATTGATGATAAGCTCATTGGCAGTAGATATGCCAGGAACATTCTTTGGAGCCTCACTTGAAGTGTGTATATTGTATGTGATCATGAAGGTATGAGTGTGTGTGTTTATATGTGTGTTGTATTTGTTAGTAGGCTTAATTTTTACGTACTCTTTTATAAGATTTTATATTTAATGACTCAATGCTAGGATCTGTTGTGCCAGTTGTACTAGTCCTCTAGGCTACTCTAAGAAAATCTGGCTATTAATGTATATGAAAATGAAACACAGAGAATAGAGAGAGATAAAGAGAGTGAAGAACCTACCATGTATGTTGAGTACCTACTGTGTACCAAATTCTGTCCTCAGATGCTTTTTTATAATCTTACTTATACCTCTCAGAAGCAGGAAAATAGCTAGATCCCAGGCTTGCCATTTTTGGTTGAGTTAATTTGGGCAGTTCTGTAGCCACTATGTGCTTCTGTTTCTTTTGCTTCCCCACCCCTGCCCCCCAAGTTTATTTAAGTAATAAATAAGTTAATGCACTCAAGACATTGCTTTGCATATACTAAGTGCTCAATATTGTCAACAAATGTATATATCAAATATCTATACACATATATAATTTATGGTACCACCTACTATCCTTATATCCTTACAGATGAATAGGTTGGGGATTAGAGAGTGTTTGGCTATCCTGCCCAAAGTCACATAGCTAGGAAGCAGCAAAGAGGTCTAGGGGGTCAGAGGATCACAGGTTGCAAAATCATTTAGTGCAGCATGCCTCCCTCTCCAAAGTCCACTATCAGAGCCTGTCCAAATCATTGGTTAAATGATTCAAAAGAAGAAAAAAACTTATTTTTTTAATGATCACACCGAAGCTATATCAAATGAGAAAAAGACATTCCTCTAAATATTCCTTGAATGACTCTAAGCCCTGTAAGCTGTGTTGACATAACCTATTACAGAGATGGGGAAGTTAGGCAAGGATAAAGTTGGTTGATGGGGATATTGAAAGTCTGTATTTTCTAAACTCAATGTTAAATCCTGCCGACAATAGGAATTCTGGTTTGGGAAATGGCAGTATCTTTAGGATCATTTTGGAACCTGGAGCCAAAAGAAAATATACACATTGAATTTTGTACAATTATCTAGACTTTACTCTAAGGGCACTTTATGTTTTTAAAGATTTCAAGTCTATTTTAATAACATATTTCTATTGCTAAATGTGTGACCTCTAAATCGAAGGCACACCTGCTATTGTACACTCTACTCTGTACCAAATACTGTATAGGAAAATAAATGAGGGCTAGGCCTTTCTGTGACAATGAACTTCACTTTCTTGAAGACTGATCACTCTTGAGAGGTGATAAATGCCAGTGGAAAGGTACAGTAAGCCATCATATATTAAATATGGAAAAGTACTTTTAAATAATACTGAAAGGTACAAAATACAAGTTGACAGCTACCACCAAATGGACCTGTAGGCCAAGATTTTGTTGAATGGAATTAACAACTAATGAAGATTTTGACAAGAAATGCCAGCACACACAACATAGATGTTACCTAATGTGTCAGCAGTAATGCTATTTTCATATCTATGTCTGTTGTCTTTTTTGTGGTTATTTTTAATACATTTTAAGATTATTTTAAGAAAGAAGTAGACTTGTTATTTCTTAAGTATTTTTTAACTATGATTAATTAGTGTATCCCAGCGTATTCTACCATATTGAATCTTGTTAAAATAGTTAGGGAGACTACTTTGTTTACATTTTTTCATAAAACAGAGTTACCTGGTTGGCTCAGTTGGTTAAGCATCTGACTCCTGATTTCGGCTCAGGTCATGATCTCAGAGCCGTAAGACTGAGCCCTGCGTGGGGCTCCTTGCTGGGAGTAGAGCCTGTTTGAGATTGTCTCCCTCCCTCTGCCTCTGCCACACCCCCACATTCTCTCTCTTTTAAAAAAAAGACAAAAAAAAAAACAAAAAAAGGCAACCAAAAACTAAACCAAAACCAAAAACAGATATTGCCAGAACATGAAGCTTTGATTATTGCTTTTTAAATTTCTGGGTAGAGATAGGAATACAGGAGTATCAGAGACTGTGCTCACTTAGAGGTTCACAGTTCTGTTGCAGAAGCTGTTGGCAAGGATGGAGTGAGCTCTCCAGGGTAGATGAAGATATGATTCCCTCCAAGGCTCTCTCCAGATGAGTACAGAATAAGTGTTGTTGTCTTTGAGAAAAGGTCTGTGTTTTCTTCATTTGCTGTTTATGTGCCAGCCATTGAGCTAGGCTTTATGTATACATTCCTAAACAAAAGCCGATGTGATCCATGTTCTAGAAGAATTGATGAATTCTGTTGTAGAAGAATTGTTCTAGAAGAGTTGATGATGCCATGTGTGATAATCTCCTGAGTAAATGGAACTGTGAAAGTGCTAGGTAGCAGAGGTAGGTGGTGCTGGGAAGTGTGTGTAATAGATTAACAGGCATGACTGGTGTGAACATCTAACATTCTACATATTATAAACACCCATATGTGATAGATTTGTTACAAAGAGGTCACTTTCACTAGAGATGGTACCATGCGAAAGAGAAGGTGAAAGGAAATTCAAAACCCATACCTAGGGAAGATGTTCACGTACCAGAGATTCTTCTGAGCAATACAGAAGGATTCTGTGTCATTTCTTTGTGTATCTTTCAGAAGAAACAATCCCTCCTTCCTTTGTTTCTAGATTTTTCTGGTCGTACTAATTTCAGAGGTGTTTTGTGGACTTGAGGAAATTAGTAAAGGTATTTTTATAACAAGTTGGAATCTGATTGCTTCATTAGATTTTAATAGTATACTTGGTGATTTCTGCCTATTTTAAATGAGCTCTGGTCACCAAGAACCATCAGGCTTGGGAACTGTACAAGTATGCCTCTGGTTGGGGAGATGAGTTAAGCTGAAGATGGTGGCTCATCAGTTGTAGAGCCAAAAATAGAACACTGGCTTCTGAATTCAGCGTCTGGGCACTAGAATATCCCACACATCCCATGCGCAAGGGCCCAGTAACGTTGTCCAGCCCCATCATTTCTGTGAATGGATACCGGGAGCTCCAGGAAGGGTTAGGTTATGATTTGGTGAATCTCTGATTCCCTAAGAAGGTCTTAGGATGTCTAAAAATACCTTCCTTTTTTTCTCTTGACACTTAAAGGAAATCTACTTCATGATCCCCTCAGAAAGAGGACT
Organism: Taxidea taxus jeffersonii; assembly: GCA_003697995.1. NCBI lineage: Eukaryota > Metazoa > Chordata > Mammalia > Carnivora > Mustelidae > Taxidea > Taxidea taxus. The sequence goes on along the minus strand of ML107371.1, from coordinate 6,222 downwards.
GAAATGAATTTATAACCTGAATGCTTATATTAAATATTTGCCCTAAAAGCAATGAGACCAGGGCAACTATGCATATATGAAATACGCATTGTTTCAGGAGAACATTTTCAGAGTCTGCAGTCATGACAAAAGTAATAAAGGAGGATAATATTTAAGTTGATAAAAGATGCAAACATGGCTTTATTGGGTTTCTAAATTCAAATTAAAAGAATAAATATTTCATCAGTGATACTAATTAAAGATTGGTCAAAGATTTGTCTGTGTCTCATATAGCAAATACCAATCAGAACTGATTAAGAGAAGTAACATTTATTGGACTGCTCAGTTATAGAAAGAAATGATTACTATGAAGTCCATTTTACTGAGTAATGGTTATTTGATTATAACTTGATTTTCAAATGACATTAGTGCTCCTTGATATCATGCCACTCTGTTCTTTCCGTGGAGTAGAATTTTGATCTGGGGGTGAAGGAGAATAGTGCTTTGGGAAGATTAATGATATAAATTTTGTTTGTTCGTGGTTTTATGTGGTTATGTGCGCTTTAGCATTTTTCCGTAGTGCCATCCTTTCTTTTGAAAAAAAAAACAATTAAAAAGTTGATTAAAAGGACTATAATATTCGGGCATTTATCATTTGATCAACGTAGTCAAATGTTTCTTTTCTGTTTTAAGTATTCAGATGTCTTATTGATACAGAATTGTGATAAAATCATTTGTGTACTCAGTGAAAATAGCAATGGAGGAAATAGAGAGTGGGCAGGATCATTCTCAGTGTTAACGGTAATGTTAAGACCGTTGTCCTGGGCCTGGGTTCCCTGCTGTAGGAGACTGGGCTGTGTTGTAGTACGATCCAGGCACTGAAATTTCTGAAGCAGGTGTGAATATGTGTAGACTCTGAAGCAGGTGTGAATATGTGTAGACAGGGTTCAGGCTGCAAAATCTTTCGGTCCAATTTCATTCTTTAGATTTTGAGGCGTGTGAATTGCCATGCCAGGGCCCACTCTGCCCAACCTTCTGGACCATTGTGTTTGCTCTGGATTTCCTTACTTTTATGATAAAAGTTAGGCTGATGCAAAAGTATTTTTGCTTGTCTACATCGTAAATGCAAGTAGGTGAATCCGAGGTCCTCATGGTGTACCCTGTGATGATGTCAGCCTTGGTGGTCGGTTTTTCTCACCTTGAACCCCATACACTTTTCTCAAGGAAAGGGCCTTGGTGGTGTGGGGTGTGGTCCGCATTCAGATGGCATTGTCTTTAACCCTTGTAGGAGTCCGAATGTGATCAGAACAGGCTAGAGACTTCTTTTATACTTTCTAGGTAACGGGCTCTCGTGAATGTAGAAATTCTTCAGTTTCCTAAGGACAACAAAACCATTATGGATTCATTGCTATTACAAAGCGGGAGTTCTCTGTGAAACAGCCTCTTTCAAAGCAGATCTACAGATCAATCTGTGGATTTATCTAAGGATAAATTACCTTTCTCTGTTAACCAGATGGAAAGTACTAGAGCACTGTGACATCCTTTCCTTTCCCTCTCAACAGTTGTGCTGCACACTTCTGTAGACACGTATGTTCCTGCTGCTGTTTTTGTGAGCAAAGATATGAAACAATGAAGAGTTAAAATAATTCTCAAACTGACCTGTGCATGCTGCTCCCACACTGTCTCTCTTTCTGTATGTATGTGTTACATACCAGGTACATTAAAATTCACATTTAAATTTCAAATGAGTTAAATACACCATTGCTTTCAAATAAGTGACTGATTTTTGTTCCTCTCATGTTATATTAATATTAATATTATGGAATTCTGTACCCTTGCATTCCTTGCTGACTATCTGATAATTGGGTTGGGGGGGTGGAGTACCTGGGTCATCTTGTTTAGCTTATCTCTGCAAGAGAAAGAGTGGCCAATAATAAGGGAAAGAGGCAATAAAATGGTAACAAAAAATTGAAAAGAAGATTTAATCTCTGGCCAATTTGAAACATATCCCAGGGAATCCATAGAGAAAAAGATAAAGTGTGACTATGAGTAAGTTAACTAAACACATTACAGTGTGTGAGGGCAAATGGAGTTAGTCCATTGTACATGTTTAATTTCCTATTAGTCTCTGGCGTTTACTACCACGTCTGAGTTGGGGCATCTGTAAATTCAGTTAAATACAGTGCATTGTCTAAACATATCACAGCTCCAATCAGTCACCCCAGCTGCTGATAAGAAGCCTCTTGTATTATTGAATCTACAATGGGGAGGCTCTGCAGGCACCAAGATAACAGCTAGGTATTTCACTTTTAAGTATGGAGAGGGGGCAAAAAAAAGGAACCTAGCTGCTGCCTTTGCTTTTACAGCTCTGACATTTATTATGACGCTCAGATTTGCTTCATCCTAGTGATGTGATTTTGTTTTTGGATGTATTATGTCTTTCTCTGGTTTTAACTTAAACTCTGTGAATCAAAGAGAAAGGAGAGCAGGGGCAGCAAAATGTTGCCAACAAACAAAGAAATCAGCTTTCCCGTTATGGAGATAGCAACAGCTTCTTCAGAAGGTACTTTTTGTTTTGTTTTAATTTAAGCTCTGTTTATTGATTTTGCTTCTCTTCCAGGCTGGATACATAAGGATGAAACCCAGTCTTTTGTTTGCTTTTCTCTTTCTTAGTTTCATTGAAATTTTTATTCGAGGTCCTCTAATGATTGATCTCAGAGAGCAAATCACTTTGACTCCAAGGAACTATAGGTCAGGTCTAGGGGTAATATAGCAAATGTCTTTCTTGAGTTCCATATACAGTTTTTTTCTTTCCTATTGTTATTATTAATTTATTTAGCCTTCTGTCATTATATCCCACCATTCTAATATTTGGCGACAGTAGGGACACACATAGTTATTTTTAGATATAATCCTATTTTTTTACTTTAAAGGTTTCTTTTGCAAGGAAGATGCTCATAGCTATTCTCATTCCCAAGAAACAGTCACATACCGCTTTCTGAGATCTTATTCAGATATTGGCTATTATGTTGTAGGAAGATCATAACGTTACCTGTTTCACACTTTGTTTTTTAATAGGATGATTGATAATCTTTCGCCAACTGCTCCATATGTCTCACATTCGCATATTTATGAAAGTACAGATCGCATCGCCTTCATTTGATTTTATGTGTTTATATTTCCTCTTTCCCAAACAGATGTTTTACTACAGCTGCTGTTTGTTTAGTAAATTGGTTCACAGGCCATAGTTCTGTTTTCATATAACATTAAGGAACTGACCAAGAACACTAATGCAAAAAAAAAAAGCAGCCACATAACTCCTTTATCAAGTTTTGGTTTGAGCTCTGTTTCCTGGTTACATTTTTTTGGCCTAGTTTTTGGGCTGCTTCTCTTTGCACGTGCAGCCTCCTTATGCACACGTATTCGCCCTCCCCTCACATGCAGGCGTTCCCCTCCCCCTTCCATCCACCTGTCCACCTGGTCACAAGCCAAAGCAGCCCTAAGGCCACAGGGCTAGGGTTTCAATATATTCCAGAGATGTATTCCTGCACGAAAATACTACTCTGTATTTGGCGACAAACGATGATGTTCTTTGCCTTTTTCAGGTTAAAAGGTCGAGAATAGGCTTTTAGAATAAGGAGCAACAGAGAAGTATTTTAGGTGACCTAGGCCGTGGAAAAGAATGTAAAATGTGGGAGTTCGGAAGGGTGAACACGAAGTATTAGCAACAGATTATTGGCTCATGAAAGTGACCCAATCCCTCTCTAATGCCATAGGATGCACTTTTAGAGAAAGGTTACTGTTTCTTAGAGATGAGGTTGATGATCCAGTTACGGAAGCCCTCCTAAGCCCCATGCCCTTTATGGAGCTATTGTTTCTCAGCTCTAAACCCACCCTTTTCGTGGTGCGGGGGCTGGGACTCAGGGCAGGAGGAGGGAGAAGAAATTTGATCTTTATGTTTGCTTCCTGTTGACTTGTTCCTGACAGTGCCACCGCATCAGAGACCCTTTGCCCTGGCAGTGGCAGTTGGCACAGTTTTGAGCTCTTTCTGGCGCTCCAGACCAAGCCCCATGGTGCACCTTGGAAAACCCAGCACTGGCCACTGGCTTCTGCTCCGCAGAGGTCAGAGTCTCAGCCAGCAGGGTCTCTTCCCTGGGCTTTCAGAGTCTCCAAGCCACTCTTTCTTTTGTTCCCACAACCTATAGACCCTGTGGTCTTGGTTACCCTTCTGATTCCATTTTTGTTTCTGTAGCTCCCCAACACCCTCTGAACCAATTTCTCCTATTAAATTCTCCCTGTTGAAATGCCTAGGGTGGTTTCTATTTTCCTATCCCGATGTGGACAAAGGTGGAACCACAGTACCTGGACAACTTAGAGTACCTGGACAACTTTATGTACATGAGTTCTTTTATCCTCACTTTCTCACTGGGGGTGAGAATGTGTGACTAGGGTGCGATGGCATACACAGTTTTTCTGTTTTCTTGACTGGAAATGTCAGAGCTTTATAGAATCATCTGAAAATTACTGCAGCCGATGAACTTCTGTGTTTGTTTTTTTATTTTTTTTTATTTTTTGTATGTCTTTTACTTCACCTGGTTTGCAGGGAAGGGTCTTCTGTGGAATGGGTCCCAGGCTCCTTAGCATTAAGGAGTGTGTTTTTACAGGGAGAATTAAATAGAAATCTGTCTTCATCCAGCTAGTAGTCAAGTCGTATAAAGTAGATAGGTAAATAAAGTTATAGCAAATATTTGCATACTACTTCAGTGAAAATTAGGTTCGATTCATGGATTGTGTCAGTCTTTGGGGGAACAGATGAATAAAATGAATTTTGGTAAACTTTGCATAGAATGCGGGTTTTGAGTTACATTTTAAAGTAAGCAAAAGAGTTTGTGTTAAAAAGGAACAAGAGGAAATACTAATGAAAATGAAATGATATTTAAGGACTACTGAGATTCATTTCCTTTAAAATGTCATTCGACACATTTAATGATTAAAATGGGATTTTAAGTAATATGGAATGTAAAAGCCAGAAAATTAATGTAGTTATTCTGATCAATACAGAGAGCAGCTAACTTTAGTAATTTAACTAAAAAGACAATGCTTTGAAATCTTTATCAGATTTTGCTATCTAGAGCCAGCAAAGTAAATAGTATTTCCACCTATTATTTTTCCTTTCTGCTGCATGGATATTGTTTACACTAAATTATGACATAGCTGAAATATTATTTTGTCTTATAGGCAATGTAAGCAATGAAAACAATGTCTGATTATTATTCAGTTATTAATTCAAAGACTAAATTAATTGACTGTGAGTTTACATTTATTTTCAGAACTTTGAACATGAGGAAAAATCATTTCATTGTTCTGTTAAGCTGTGAAGATATTGCTTGGCTAGCTAATTCACTGAATGACAATTTTGAAAACTTGGTTCATCTAGATTATATGTCAGAGAAATTCTTGTGCCATTCTAAAATAATCCCTAAAGACCTTCTTTCCATTACATGGAGTCAGCAATCCACTTGGGAACATTTAACCTGGAAGAGATAATCCAGGGAATCCTGGCATTAAAATGGCCAAAGTGTTCCAGGTCAGAGTCGGGATTATACCAACACAATGGTTCATGGAAAAATTTTATTAGCACCTGTTACCATTGGCCCTCATTCTGATTTTCTTCATCCCAGCCTTATTGTGTGAAAACTGCAAAGAAACAGATTATATTTGCTTTCAGAAGCAAAATTTTATTTTTTTGCCTTACATTTCATATCAAAAGCTTATAGTACCTGGACTGGTGTACAGAGTCTTGTCAGGCTCATGACAAGATAGGGTCTATGGGCATTTAGCCTCCTCGGGTAAATGTAATGGAGAGGAATTACATGTACAACAGCGCCAGGTCCTTCTCATTCTCCCCACTAATCATTACAAAATCCCTGCAGATGTCAAAGGCTCATTCAGGCCAGCACTTTCTGTGCTAATGTGGATAATAGCCTTAACTGTGTTAAACAATTGCTATGTTTGAAAGCGCTGGGAATTTAAGCGGAGCGTAGAAAGCCTAGGATTTATTCAGACATTTTCATATATTTTTTCTTACATTTACTTACTAGCTGCATGACCTTAGATGAGTCATTCTACCATTTTGAGCCCTCATGTGTGGATTTGTTAAATGGAGGCATTTTAATAAACCTCCCAAAGACCCACAACCCATTTCAGTGGTGAGGGCTTTGAATGGACTTCAGTTGTTTTTTT